>CAWUFW010021676.1:0-114549 GCA_963921515.1 Calotriton arnoldi
CCCCTGGGTGTCTAGTTTTCAAAAATGTATAGGTTTGCTAGGTTTCCCTAGGTGCCGGCAGAGGTAGGGTTCAAAAACTACAGCTAGGCACTTTGCAAAAAAAAGGTCATTTTTCACTGCGAAATTGAGGTGTGACCGCGTTGCGTTTTGCGCCGTTTCCTGTTGCAGGCACTAGGCCGACCCACACAAGTGAGGTACCATTTTTCTCGTAAGACTTTGGGGAACGCGGGGTGGGTGGAAATTTGTGGATCCACGCAGATTCCAGAACTTTCCACCACAGAAATGTGGGGAAAATGTGTTTTTTTGGACAATTTTTTATGTTTGCAAGGGATTCTGGGTAACAGAACCTGGTGGGAGGCAGTCAAGTCACCCCATCCTGGATTCCCCTGGGTGTCTAGTTTTCAAAAATGTATAGGTTTGCTAGGTTTCCCTAGGTGCCGGCAGAGGTAGGGTTCAAAAACTACAGCTAGGCACTTTGCCAAAAAGGGTCATTTTTCACTGCGAAATTGAGGTGTGACCACGTTGCGTTTTGCGCCGTTTCCTGTCGCAGGCACTAGGCCGACCCACACAAGTGAGGTACCATTTTTCTCGTAAGACTTTGGGGAACGCGGGGTGGGTGGAAATTTGTGGATCCACGCAGATTCCAGAACTTTCCACCACAGAAATGTGGGGAAAATGTGTTTTTTTGGACAATTTTTTATGTTTGCAAGGGATTCTGGGTAACAGAACCTGGTGGGAGGCAGTCAAGTCACCCCATCCTGGATTCCCCTGGGTGTCTAGTTTTCAAAAATGTATAGGTTTGCTAGGTTTCCCTAGGTGCCGGCAGAGGTAGGGTTCAAAAACTACAGCTAGGCACTTTGCCAAAAAGGGTCATTTTTCACTGCGAAATTGAGGTGTGACCACGTTGCGTTTTGCGCCGTTTCCTGTCGCAGGCACTAGGCCGACCCACACAAGTGAGGTACCATTTTTCTCGTAAGACTTTGGGGAACGCGGGGTGGGTGGAAATTTGTGGATCCACGCAGATTCCAGAACTTTCCACCACAGAAATGTGGGGAAAATGTGTTTTTTTGGACAATTTTTTATGTTTGCAAGGGATTCTGGGTAACAGAACCTGGTGGGAGGCAGTCAAGTCACCCCATCCTGGATTCCCCTGGGTGTCTAGTTTTCAAAAATGTATAGGCTTGCTAGGTTTCCCTAGGTGCCGGCAGAGGTAGGGTTCAAAAACTACAGCTAGGCACTTTGCCAAAAAAGGGTCATTTTTCACTGCAAAATTGAGGTGTGACCACGTTGCGTTTTGCGCCGTTTCCTGTCGCAGGCACTAGGCCGACCCACACAAGTGAGGTACCATTTTTCTCGTAAGACTTTGTGGAATGCGGGGTGGGTGGAAATTTGTGGATCCACGCAGATTCCAGAACTTTCCACCACAGAAATGTGGGGAAAATGTGTTTTTTGGACAATTTTTTATGTTTGCAAGGGATTCTGGGTAACAGAACCTGGTGGGAGGCAGTCAAGTCACCCCATCCTGGATTCCCCTGGGTGTCTAGTTTTCAAAAATGTATAGGTTTGCTAGGTTTCCCTAGGTGCCGGCAGAGGTAGGGTTAAAAAACTACAGCTAGGCACTTTGCCAAAAAGGGTCATTTTTCACTGCGAAATTGAGGTGTGACCACGTTGCGTTTTGCGCCGTTTCCTGTCGCAGGCACTAGCCCGACCCACACAAGTGAGGTACCATTTTTCTCGTAAGACTTTGGGGAACGCGGGGTGGGTGGAAATTTGTGGATCCACGCAGATTCCAGAACTTTCCACCACAGAAATGTGGGGAAAATGTGTTTTTTGGACAATTTTTTATGTTTGCAAGGGATTCTGGGTAACAGAACCTGGTGGGAGGCAGTCAAGTCACCCCATCCTGGATTCCCCTGGGTGTCTAGTTTTCAAAAATGTATAGGTTTGCTAGGTTTCCCTAGGTGCCGGCAGAGGTAGGGTTCAAAAACTACAGCTAGGCACTTTGCCAAAAAGGGTCATTTTTCACTGCGAAATTGAGGTGGGACCGCATTGCGTTTTGCGCCGTTTCCTGTCGCAGGCACTAGGCCGACCCACACAAGTGAGGTACCATTTTTCTCGTAAGACTTTGGGGAACGCGGGGTGGGTGGAAATTTGTGGATCCACGCAGATTCCAGAACTTTCCACCACAGAAATGTGGGGAAAATGTGTTTTTTGGACAATTTTTTATGTTTGCAAGGGATTCTGGGTAACAGAACCTGGTGGGAGGCAGTCAAGTCACCCCATCCTGGATTCCCCTGGGTGTCTAGTTTTCAAAAATGTATAGGTTTGCTAGGTTTCCCTAGGTGCCGGCAGAGCTAGGGTTCAAAAACTACAGCTAGGCACTTTGCCAAAAAAGGGTCATTTTTCACTGCGAAATTGAGGTGTGACCACGTTGCGTTTTGCGCCGTATCCTGTCGCAGGCACTAGGCCGACCCACACAAGTGAGGTACCATTTTTCTCGTAAGACTTTGGGGAACGCGGGGTGGGTGGAAATTCGTGGATCCACGCAGATTCCAGAACTTTCCACCACAGAAATGTGGGGAAAATGTGGTTTTTTTGACAATTGTTTATGTTTGCAAGGGATTCTGGGTAACAGAACCTGGTGGGAGGCAGTCAAGTCACCCCATCCTGGATTCCCCTGGGTGTCTAGTTTTCAAAAATGTATAGGTTTGCTAGGTTTCCCTAGGTGCCGGCAGAGCTAGGGTTCAAAAACTACAGCTAGGCACTTTGCCAAAAAAGGGTCATTTTTCACTGCGAAATTGAGGTGTGACCACGTTGCGTTTTGCGCCGTTTCCTGTCGCAGGCACTAGGCCGACCCACACAAGTGAGGTACCATTTTTCTCGGTAGACTTTGGGGAACGCGGGGTGGGTGGAAATTTGTGGATCCACGCAGATTCCAGACCTTTCCACCACAGAAATGTGGGGAAAATGTGATTTTTTGACAATTTTTTATGTTTGCAAGGGATTCTGGGTAACAGAACCTGGTGGGAGGCAGTCAAGTCACCCCATCCTGGATTCCCCTGGGTGTCTAGTTTTCAAAAATTTATAGGTTTGCTAGGTTTCCCTAGGTGCCGGCAGAGCTAGGGTTCAAAAACTACACCTAGGCACTTTGCAAAAAAAGGGTAATTTTTCATTGTGAAAATGTGGTACGTCCACGTTGCATTTTGAGCCATTTCCTGTTGTGGGCACAAGGGCTACCCACACAAGTGAGGTACCATTTTTATCGGGAGACTTAGGGTAACACAGAATTGTAGAGCAACTGTTATTACCTATTGACTTTCGATGCATTTCTGCCTTCCAAATGAAAGACAATGTGTAAAAAATAAGTCATTTTGAAAAATGACCTATAATTCTCATGCTAGTATGGGTACTCCCAATTTCGGAAATGTGCAAATATCTACTGTTTCTAAAATCTACATTTTGTTCCCATTTCAGAAATACATAGGTGTCTTTCATAACAATTTTTCCATGTATACATTTTCCCAAAATAATTGCTATATACCCGGTACTTAAAAAAAAATCATTGCAAGATGTTGCTCAATTATTGGCTCTGGGTTCGTCGGGTTCTTGGTGAACCTACAAGTCCTATATATCCCCACAACCAGAAAGGTCCAGCGGATATAACGGTATATTGCCTTCAAATAGCTGTCATAATTAGAAGAAGTTACAGGTGAAAACGTTGACACAAATGGCTGTTTTTTTCAACTAATTTTCAATTTTTCCTTTATTTAACTGTTAGTTTCTATAAGGAAAACTTTAAGGATCTACACAAATGACCCCTTGCTGAATTCAGAATTTTGTCTACTTTTCATAAATGTATGGCTTTCCAGGATCCATTATTGGTTTCATACCCATTTCTACCATTAACTGGAAGGAGGTTGAAAGCACAAAAAATAGCAAAAATAGGCTATGTCCCAGAAAAATGCCAAAACTGTGTAAAAAAGTTGGTTTTCTGACAAAAGTCTGCTTGTCCCTGAAAGCTGGGAAGATGGTGATTTCATCCCCACAACCCCTTTTTGATGCCATTTGCAGGGAAAAATCAAGACGCTTTCATCTGTAGCCCTTTTTTGCCTTTTTCCAAAAAAAACAAAATTTTGCTGTATTTTGACTAATTTCTGGGTCCCCTCCAGGGGAACCCACAAACCCTGGGTACCTTTACAATCCCCATGATGTTAGAAAAAAAGGACGCAAATTTGGCATGGATACCTTATGTGGTCAAAAAGTTACAGGGGCCTAAGCGCGCACTACCCCAAATAGCCAAAAAAAGGCTTAGCACAGGAGGGGAAAAGGCCTAGCAGCGAAGGGGTTAATTAACCGAACTATCGCTATGTACTGCTGACGGACAGCCGCAGCTCCCCCGCCCTCCCCCTACGGAGGCTGGCACCGTGCGGTGACGTCGCAGTGATTGGCAGCTCTGCCCATGCAGGTTCCGAGGAGGGGGTGGGACCGGTCCCTCGCCACAGCTCGAGGAGGCAGCAGCTCTGCCGAGTCGTTGTGTGCGACCACCTTCCCTCCTTCGCTGGGCTCTGCCTCCGTCTCTCCAGCCGGCTCTCCGTCGGTCTCTCCTCCGGGCTGGCCTTGCTGGCTGTAGGTGAATATTTTGTGTGGGCTCCGAGGCTGGGATGAATGCCGGGAGAAACAAGGGTGTCTGTCATCAAGCAGAAGGGCTGCCGGACCACAGCGCGGTGTACGGCTCGGTGCGTGGGCCCCTGTCTGTGCACTGCTCCAGGTGTGTGCCCGTCTCAGCACTGCCCGAGGCTTGCACCCTTGCCTTCGGATGCCTCCTTGGGGTTGTTTCGAAGAGAGATGCTTCAATGCTTGCGTTGCTTTCACTTTCACTGCACTTGCTTAAAGTGTTTTGGATTTGAGGGATCATTCCACTGTTACTGACTGTACTGTGCCTGTTCTGTGAGTGGCTTACACATGCACACAAACCCCACCTTCCCATACACTCGTGTACCATCAATTAGGAGGTGAAACGTCTCTGCTACACACCGAACAGCGATAGGACAGTCAGCAGCAGTGGAACGAACCCTCCAATCCAGAAAACATTAAGCGAATGCAGTGAAAGTAAAGCCCTCCAGTGTCCTTGGGCCGTGTTCACACTGTAAAAAACTGCAAAGAACATCAATAAATAAATTGTAATACTGGGCTTTAGGCAAGCTGTCCCCACAGTGCAGTGTGGTACTTATTAATGAGTGCGCTTCAGCACACTGTGAGGGCTATGAAGAGCTATATAAATTAAATGAGAATGGTTCGTGTGGGTCTCCATGTCTGTTTGTGTTTTGAAAAACGTACACTGCTACCTCTTCTGGGTGCGAAGCAAACTTGCTTTGCTGCTGACCATGACATACTTATTCTTCCATCCAAATGAAGTTTGAAAAAATAATTTCTGTGTACAAACTAGGGTGTTTGACTTTTCAGTTAAAATTGGAATTTATGATTAACAACCATTGTGTTCCCTAGAATGTTGCTCACATGTTGTACACAATTGACAGGCTGACATTTGTATGCAAAAGACACGACTACAGCCACATCTTTTACCATGAAGGATTATACTGGCTTCACGTGCTAGCAAGAAGTCCAGTAAAATATCAGGTGCCTGGCTCACTGAGGAGCATACAGACATTTGCATTTTTATTTTGTAGGGTACATGCTACGAACTATCAAAAAAGAAATGCTTTAATCCAGGAACTATCAGCTCTATGACTTTAAATCTTTGCAGGACTGACCCAGCCTTTCATCTTTCCAACTTTAATGAGTAGGGTAATAACTGCGGCCGAACACTGCTCTGTATGTCTGAGGCAGGGAAAAGAGGGGGTGGTGAGTTGTTGCACTCTCCGGTGGCTGTGAATGCAGTTTCTAAATGCGGCGGCGCTTCCAGTGTACATTTTGGACTTAGCATACCAACACCGTATTGGCAGACCTAGCCAATTTAATTCAGTTTTTCTCACTGCTCCTTCGTTTGCCTAAGCCGGTCGCCCTTTGTGCCTCCAACAGACTCACCCATTCACTACTGGTTTGCACATCTGTATTCTATTTGGATGCAATCTAAAGCGCTCAAACGCCTGAGAGGGGTAGTAAACACTATAAAAATGCAATTACAAGAGCAAGACTATCAGCAAAAATGTTTTTAAAAAAATGTAAGTCCGTTTTTATATAGCGCAGCTACTCACCCTTACGGGTCTCAAGGCGCTGGGGGCCGTCGTGGAAATTAAGTGAGCTATTGTCCAGAGTCACATGGTGCTGAGCTGCCGCCGGAGCCGGGGATCGAACCGTGAACCCTGTGCTCCGAAGTCAGCTGCCCTGGCCGCTGCACCACACCTCTCCACCTCACCTCTATCAGCAAGAGCCCATTGTCCGCCCTCCCTGCAGCCAAAGTGGCAACAGCAGTTCAAGTGCAAATGCCTGCATGCTCCTAACACAGATGAATACTGCACATGTTGATGGTGCTGTTTAACCATAAGGCCCATCTTACCTCTTCTAACAGATGGGTAAAGCAAGAGAAATTTAACAAAGACAAATGGTTCAAGTGCTGTTTAGATGCTTTGTAGGCAAAATTGAAAAAAAGGGACGTTCAAGCCAACATGTGGACAATAAAGCTCGTTTAGGATTAATTTACATTCATCAAGACTGTCACTGCGATTTGTCAAAAAAAGCAGGGGTTGCAACAAAATGCTCGCAAATGTATGCATATTTTATTTAGAAGCTGTTTCATACCGCAGGTACTAATTAGAAGCTCTTATTAAAAAGCTGGTCAAATAGCATGTTTGATTCAGGGTTTAAAAACTGACGTTTTTATTTATTTCTACTTTGTGTTTTTATATTAATAAAATCTGTCATTCTATGCCCTTCATATAATGTTCAATTTGTCCTTCTATTTGTTGGTGAAATGTCCTGGTTTTTTGCTTTCAAAATCTGGTCACTCTACTTAGTGCTGGCTCTCAAGATGACCTATGCACTAATAACCACTTGGTGCAAGAGATATAAGTTATATATACCATTCTTACAAAAAATGTCTGTATTTTACAAAGTAAAACAGGTTAGCATTACTGATAGTTTAAGCTATTGGCGTTGCAAAAAATAATGTATGTTCGATTTTTTTTTAATAAAAAATATCCCAGCAGTAGTAGCATAAGTAAAGGTGCAGTACCTTTTGTGGTTAATAGAAGTCCCTTTAAAACTCCACAGGGACATCTAGTAACATCCTGTGGTACTGCACCCTTTTCTTGCTTTGTGGATTTTATTTTATTATTTATGCTATAGCTGGGATATTTTATAACAAAAACAAATAACAAACATTATGATTTGCAACGCCAATAGCTCAAATGTTCGGTAATTGCGAGACCTATTGCATTGCAAATGCTTGTTTTAGTATATGGTTCGGTCTCCCCCTGGAGCCCGCTGTGTATTGTGCTACTTACAAGTGTTCTATTGATTCAATATTGTGTGCTTTATGTTCTAATCTCATGTAGAGATTAGTAGAGAGTGTTATATTAATAAATACATATTTTTATATCACTACTGTGTAGTTCTCCTTTCATTTAGTCATTCAGGAGGTGATACTCTGGTAAAACAAGCTGCTTTACATTCCTTCAAGATTAAGCCTGAAGCCTGCTCTCCATAGCTACCACTAGGATAGCTTTCTAAAGGTTATCTTTGACCTCATACATCATAAGGGACGTGTCGACTGGTACAAGGTGCCCACTTTAATAAGTGGACAGCATATACCAGGCCACCTTCTCACATGTGCTTCTCACAGAGAGGGATGTGTGTGGTGTGTGCTTCACAGAGAGGGCTGTGTGTGGTGTGGACTTCACAGAGAGGGCTTGGTGTGTGCTTCACAGAGAGGGCTGTGTGTGGTGTGTGCTTCACAGAGAGGGCTGTGTGTGGTGTGGACTTCACAGAGAGGGCTGTGGTGTGTGCTTCACAGAGGGGGCTGTGGTGTGTGCTTCTCACAGAGAGGGCTGTTATGTCTGCTTCTCACAGAGAGGGCTGTGTGTGGTGTGTGCTTCTCACAGAGGGCTGTGTGTGCTGTGTGCTTCTCACAGAGAGGGCTGTGGTGTGTGCTTCTCACAGAGAGGGCTGTGGTTACTGCTTCTCACAGAGAGGGTTGTGGTGTGTGCTTCACAGAGAGGGCTGTGGTGTGTGCTTCACAGAGAGGGCTGTAGTGTGTGCTTCTCACAGAGAGGGCTGTGGTTACTGCTTCTCACAGAGAGAGCTTGGTGTGTGCTTCACAGACAGGGCTGTGTGTGGTGTGTGCTTCACAGAGAGGGATGTGGTGTGTGCTTCACAGAGGGGGCTGTGGTGTGTGCTTCTCACAGAGAGGGCTGTGGTGTGTGCTTCTCACAGAGAGGACTGTGAGTGATGTGGACTTCACGGCGAGGGCTGTGGTGTGTGCTTCACAGAGAGGGCTGTGGTGTGTGCTTCACAGAGAGGGCTGTGGTGTGTGCTTCACAGAGAGGGCTGTGTGTGGTGTGGACTTCACAGAGAGTGATGCCATGAGTGCTTCCCTGAGAGGGCTGTGGTGAGTGCTTCACAGAGAGGGCTGTGGTGAGTGCTTCACAGAGAGGGCTGTGGTGTGTGCTTCACAGAGAGGGCTATGTGTGGTGTGGACTTCACAGAGAGGGCTGTGGTGTGTGCTTCACACAGGGGGATGTGGTGTGTGCTTCTCACAGAGACGGCTGTTGTGTGTGCTTCTCACAGAGAGGCCAGTGGAGTGTGCTTCTCACAGAGAGGGCTGTGGTGTCTGCTTCACAGAGAGGGCTGTGTGTGGTGTGTGCTTCACAGAGAGGGCTGTGTGTGGAGTGGAATTCACAGAGAGAGCTGTGGTGTGTGCTTCACAGAGAGGGATGTGGTGTGGACTTCACAGAGAGGGCTGTGGTGTGTGCTTTACAGAGAGGGCCATGGTGTGTTCTTCACAGAGAGGGCTGTGGTGTATGCTTCACTGAGAGGCCTGTGGAGTGTGTTTCTCACAGAGAGGCCTGTGGTGTGTGCTTCTCACAGAGAGGGCCGTGGAGTATGCTTCTCACAGAGAGGGCCGTGGAGTGTGCTTCTCACAGAGAGGGCCGTGGAGTGTGCTTCTCACAGAGAGGCCTGTGGTATGTGCTTCTCACAGAGAGGGCTGTGGAGGGTGCTTCTCACAGAGAGGCCTGTGGAGTATGCTTCTCACAGAGAGGGCTGTGGTGTGTGCTTCACAGAGAGGGCTGTGGTGTGTGCTTCACTGAGAGGCCTGTGGACTGTGTTTCTCACAGAGAGGCCTGTGATGTGTGCTTCTCACAGAGAGGCCTGTGGAGTGTGCTTCTCACAGAGAGGGCTGTGGTGTGTGCTTCACAGAGAGGGCTGTGGTGTTTGCTTCACTGAGAGGCCTGTGGAGTGTGTTTCTCACAGAGAGGGTTGTGGTGTGTGCTTCACAGAGAGGGCTGTGGTGTGTGCTTCACAGAGAGGGCTATGGCGTACGCTTCACTGAGAGGCCTGTGGACTGTGTTTCTCACAGAGAGGCCTATGGTGTGTGCTTCTCACAGAGAGGCCTGTTGAGTATGCTTCTCACTGAGAGGGCCGTGGAGTGTGCTTCTCACAGAGAGGGCCGTGGAGTGTGCTTCTCACAGAGAGGGCTGTGGTGAGTGCTTCTCACAGAGAGGCCTGTGGAGTGTGCTTCTCACACAGAGGGCTGTGGTGTGTGCTTCTCACACAGAGGGCTGTGGTGTGTGCTTCTCACACAGAGGGCTGTGGTGTGTGCTTCACAGAGAGGGCTGTGTGTGGTGTGGACTTCACAGAGAGGGCTGTGGTGTGTGCTTCTCACAGAGAGGGCTGTTGTGTGTGCTTCTCACAGAGAGGGCTGTGTGTGGTGTGTGCTTCACAGAGAGGGCTGTGTGTGGTGTGTACTTCACAGAGAGGGCTTGGTGTGTGCTTCATGGAGAGGGCTGTGTGTGGTGTGTGCTTCACGGAGAGGGCTGTGTGTGGTGTGGACTTCACAGAGAGGGCTGTGGTGTGTGCTTCACAGAGGGGGCTGTGGTGCGTGCTTCTCACAGAGAGGGCTGTTATGTGTGCTTCTCACAGAGAGGGCTGTGTGTGGTGTGTGCTTCTCACAGAGAGGGCTGTGTGTGGTGTGTGCTTCTCATAGAGAGGGCTGTGTCTGGTGTGTGCTTCACAGAGAGGGCTGTGTGTGGTGTGGGCTTCACAGAGAGGGCTTGGTGTGTGCTTCACAGAGAGGGCTGTGGCGTGTGCTTCACAGAGAGGGCTGTGGTGTGTGCTTTACATAGAGGGCTGTGGTGTTTGCTTCACAGAGAGGGCTGTGTGTGTTGTGGTCTTCACAGAGAGGGCTGTGATGTGTGCTTTACAGAGAGGGCTGTGGTGTTTGCTTCACAGAGAGGGCTGTGTGTGCTGTGGACTTCACAGAGAGGGCTGTGGTGTGTGCTTCAAAAGAGGGCCGTGGAGTATGCTTCTCACAGAGAGGGCTGTGGTGTGTGCTTCTCACAGAGAGGCCTGTGGAGTGTGCTTCTCACAGAGAGGCCTGTGGAGTGTGCTTCTCACAGAGAGGCCTGTGGAGTGTGCTTCTCACAGAGAGGCCTGTGGTGTGTGCTTCTCACAGGGAGGCCTGTGGAGTGTGCTTTTCACAGAGAGGGCTGTGGTGTGTGCTTCACAGAGGGGCTGTGGTGTGTGCTTCACAGAGGGGGCTGTGGTGTGTGCTTCACTGAGAGGGCTGTGGCGTATGCTTCACAGAGAGGCCTGTGGTGTGTGCTTCTCACAGAGAGGGCTGTGTGTGGTGTGTGCTTCTCACAGAGAGGGCTGTGTGTGGTGTGTGCTTCACAGAGAGGGCTGTGTGTGGTGTGGACTTTACAGAGAGGGCTTGGTGCGTGCTTCACAGAGAGGGCTGTGTGTGGTGTGAACTTCACAGAGAGGGCTGTGGTGTGTGCTTCTCACAGAGAGGGCTGTGGTGTGTGCTTCACAGAGAGGGTTGTGGTGTTTGCTTCACTGAGAGGCCTGTGGAGTGTGTTTCTCACAGAGAGGGTTGTGGTGTGTGCTTCACAGAGAGGGCTGTGGTGTGTGCTTCACAGAGAGGGCTATGGCGTACGCTTCACTGAGAGGCCTGTGGACTGTGTTTCTCACAGAGAGGCCTATGGTGTGTGCTTCTCACAGAGAGGCCTGTTGAGTATGCTTCTCACTGAGAGGGCCGTGGAGTGTGCTTCTCACAGAGAGGGCCGTGGAGTGTGCTTCTCACAGAGAGGGCTGTGGTGAGTGCTTCTCACAGAGAGGCCTGTGGAGTGTGCTTCTCACACAGAGGGCTGTGGTGTGTGCTTCTCACACAGAGGGCTGTGGTGTGTGCTTCTCACACAGAGGGCTGTGGTGTGTGCTTCACAGAGAGGGCTGTGTGTGGTGTGGACTTCACAGAGAGGGCTGTGGTGTGTGCTTCTCACAGAGAGGGCTGTTGTGTGTGCTTCTCACAGAGAGGGCTGTGTGTGGTGTGTGCTTCACAGAGAGGGCTGTGTGTGGTGTGTACTTCACAGAGAGGGCTTGGTGTGTGCTTCATGGAGAGGGCTGTGTGTGGTGTGTGCTTCACGGAGAGGGCTGTGTGTGGTGTGGACTTCACAGAGAGGGCTGTGGTGTGTGCTTCACAGAGGGGGCTGTGGTGCGTGCTTCTCACAGAGAGGGCTGTTATGTGTGCTTCTCACAGAGAGGGCTGTGTGTGGTGTGTGCTTCTCACAGAGAGGGCTGTGTGTGGTGTGTGCTTCTCATAGAGAGGGCTGTGTCTGGTGTGTGCTTCACAGAGAGGGCTGTGTGTGGTGTGGGCTTCACAGAGAGGGCTTGGTGTGTGCTTCACAGAGAGGGCTGTGGCGTGTGCTTCACAGAGAGGGCTGTGGTGTGTGCTTTACATAGAGGGCTGTGGTGTTTGCTTCACAGAGAGGGCTGTGTGTGTTGTGGTCTTCACAGAGAGGGCTGTGATGTGTGCTTTACAGAGAGGGCTGTGGTGTTTGCTTCACAGAGAGGGCTGTGTGTGCTGTGGACTTCACAGAGAGGGCTGTGGTGTGTGCTTCAAAAGAGGGCCGTGGAGTATGCTTCTCACAGAGAGGGCTGTGGTGTGTGCTTCTCACAGAGAGGCCTGTGGAGTGTGCTTCTCACAGAGAGGCCTGTGGAGTGTGCTTCTCACAGAGAGGCCTGTGGAGTGTGCTTCTCACAGAGAGGCCTGTGGTGTGTGCTTCTCACAGGGAGGCCTGTGGAGTGTGCTTTTCACAGAGAGGGCTGTGGTGTGTGCTTCACAGAGGGGGCTGTGGTGTGTGCTTCACAGAGGGGGCTGTGGTGTGTGCTTCACTGAGAGGGCTGTGGCGTATGCTTCACAGAGAGGCCTGTGGTGTGTGCTTCTCACAGAGAGGGCTGTGTGTGGTGTGTGCTTCTCACAGAGAGGGCTGTGTGTGGTGTGTGCTTCACAGAGAGGGCTGTGTGTGGTGTGGACTTTACAGAGAGGGCTTGGTGCGTGCTTCACAGAGAGGGCTGTGTGTGGTGTGTACTTCACAGAGAGGGCTGTGGTGTGTGCTTCTCACAGAGTGGGCTGTGGTGTGTGCTTCACAGAGAGGGTTGTGGTGTTTGCTTCACTGAGAGGCCTGTGGAGTGTGTTTCTCACAGAGAGGGTTGTGGTGTGTGCTTCACAGAGAGGGCTGTGGTGTGTGCTTCACAGAGAGGGCTATGGCGTACGCTTCACTGAGAGGCCTGTGGACTGTGTTTCTCACAGAGAGGCCTATGGTGTGTGCTTCTCACAGAGAGGCCTGTTGAGTATGCTTCTCACTGAGAGGGCCGTGGAGTGTGCTTCTCACAGAGAGGGCCGTGGAGTGTGCTTCTCACAGAGAGGGCTGTGGTGAGTGCTTCTCACAGAGAGGCCTGTGGAGTGTGCTTCTCACACAGAGGGCTGTGGTGTGTGCTTCTCACACAGAGGGCTGTGGTGTGTGCTTCTCACACAGAGGGCTGTGGTGTGTGCTTCACAGAGAGGGCTGTGTGTGGTGTGGACTTCACAGAGAGGGCTGTGGTGTGTGCTTCTCACAGAGAGGGCTGTTGTGTGTGCTTCTCACAGAGAGGGCTGTGTGTGGTGTGTGCTTCACAGAGAGGGCTGTGTGTGGTGTGTACTTCACAGAGAGGGCTTGGTGTGTGCTTCATGGAGAGGGCTGTGTGTGGTGTGTGCTTCACGGAGAGGGCTGTGTGTGGTGTGGACTTCACAGAGAGGGCTGTGGTGTGTGCTTCACAGAGGGGGCTGTGGTGCGTGCTTCTCACAGAGAGGGCTGTTATGTGTGCTTCTCACAGAGAGGGCTGTGTGTGGTGTGTGCTTCTCACAGAGAGGGCTGTGTGTGGTGTGTGCTTCTCATAGAGAGGGCTGTGTCTGGTGTGTGCTTCACAGAGAGGGCTGTGTGTGGTGTGGGCTTCACAGAGAGGGCTTGGTGTGTGCTTCACAGAGAGGGCTGTGGCGTGTGCTTCACAGAGAGGGCTGTGGTGTGTGCTTTACATAGAGGGCTGTGGTGTTTGCTTCACAGAGAGGGCTGTGTGTGTTGTGGTCTTCACAGAGAGGGCTGTGATGTGTGCTTTACAGAGAGGGCTGTGGTGTTTGCTTCACAGAGAGGGCTGTGTGTGCTGTGGACTTCACAGAGAGGGCTGTGGTGTGTGCTTCAAAAGAGGGCCGTGGAGTATGCTTCTCACAGAGAGGGCTGTGGTGTGTGCTTCTCACAGAGAGGCCTGTGGAGTGTGCTTCTCACAGAGAGGCCTGTGGAGTGTGCTTCTCACAGAGAGGCCTGTGGAGTGTGCTTCTCACAGAGAGGCCTGTGGTGTGTGCTTCTCACAGGGAGGCCTGTGGAGTGTGCTTTTCACAGAGAGGGCTGTGGTGTGTGCTTCACAGAGGGGGCTGTGGTGTGTGCTTCACAGAGGGGGCTGTGGTGTGTGCTTCACTGAGAGGGCTGTGGCGTATGCTTCACAGAGAGGCCTGTGGTGTGTGCTTCTCACAGAGAGGGCTGTGTGTGGTGTGTGCTTCTCACAGAGAGGGCTGTGTGTGGTGTGTGCTTCACAGAGAGGGCTGTGTGTGGTGTGGACTTTACAGAGAGGGCTTGGTGCGTGCTTCACAGAGAGGGCTGTGTGTGGTGTGAACTTCACAGAGAGGGCTGTGGTGTGTGCTTCTCACAGAGAGGGCTGTTGTGTGTGCTTCTCACAGAGAGGGCTGTGTGTGTTGTGAGCGCTTCACAGAGAGGGCTGTGTGTGGTGTGGACTTCACAGAGAGGGCTTGGTGTGTGCTTCACATAGAGAGCTGTGTGTGGTGTGTGCTTCACAGAGAGGGCTGTGTGTGGTGTGGACTTCACAGAGATTGCTATGGTGTGTGCTTTACATAGAGGGCTGTGGTGCTTGCTTCACGGAGAGGGCTGTGTGTGTTGTGGACTTCACAGAGAGGGCTGTGGTGTGTGCTTCACAGAGAGGGCCATGGAGTACGCTACTCACAGAGAGGGCTGTGGTGTGAGCTTTACAGAGAGGGCCGTGGTGTGTGCTTCACAGAGAGGGCCGTGGAGTATGCTTCTCACAGAGAGGGCTGTGGTGTGTGCTTCACAGAGAGGGCTGAGTAGTGTGTTTCTCACAGAGAGTGCTGTGGTGTGTGCTTCACAGAGAGGGCTGTGGCGTGTGCTTCACTGAGAGGCATGTGGAGTGTGTTTCTCACAGAGAAGCCTGTGGTGAGTGCTTCTCACAGAGAGGGCCGTGGAGTATGTTTCTCACAGAGAGGGCTGTGGAGTGTGCTTCTCACCGAGAGGCCTGTGGTGTGTGCTTCTCACAGACAGGGCTGTGGAGTGTGCTTCTCACAGAGAGGCCTGTGGAGTATGCGTCTCACAGAGAGGGCTTTGGTGTGTGCTTCACAGAGAGGGCTGTGGTGTGTGCTTCACTGAGAGGCCTGTGGAGTGTGTTTCTCACAGAGAGGCCTGTGGTGTGTGCTTCTCACAGAGAGGCATGTGGAGTATGCTTCTCACAGGGAGGGCCGTGGAGTGTGCTTCTCACAGAGAGGGCCGAGGAGTGTGCTTCTCACAGAGAGGGCTGTGGTGAGTGCTTCTCACAGAGAGGGCTGTGGTGTGTGCTTATCACAGAGAGGGTTGTGTGTGGTGTGGACTTCACAGAGAGGGCTGTGGTGTGTGCTTCTCACAGAGAAGGCTGTTGTGTGTGCTTCTCACAGAGAGGGTTGTGTGTGGTGTGTGCTTCACAGAGAGGGCTGTGGTGTGTGCTTCACAGAGAGGGCTATGTGTGGTGTGGACTTCACAGAGAGGGCTGTGGTGTGTGCTTCACACAGGGGGATGTGGTGTGTGCTTCTCACAGAGACAGCTGTTGTGTGTGCTTCTCACAGAGAGGCCAGTGGAGTGTGCTTCTCACAGAGAGGGCTGTGGTGTCTGCTTCACAGAGAGGGCTGTGTGTGGTGTGTGCTTCACAGAGAGGGCTGTGTGTGGAGTGGAATTCACAGAGAGAGCTGTGGTGTGTGCTTCACAGAGAGGGATGTGGTGTGGACTTCACAGAGAGGGCTGTGGTGTGTGCTTTACAGAGAGGGCCGTGGTGTGTTCTTCACAGAGAGGGCTGTGGTGTATGCTTCACTGAGAGGCCTGTGGAGTGTGTTTCTCACAGAGAGGCCTGTGGAGTGTGTTTCTCACAGAGAGGCCTGTGGTGTGTGCTTCTCACAGAGAGGGCCGTGGAGTATGCTTCTCACAGAGAGGGCCGTGGAGTGTGCTTCTCACAGAGAGGCCTGTGGTATGTGCTTCTCACAGAGAGGGCTGTGGAGGGTGCTTCTCACAGAGAGGCCTGTGGAGTATGCTTCTCACAGAGAGGGCTGTGGTGTGTGCTTCACAGAGAGGGCTGTGGTGTGTGCTTCACTGAGAGGCCTGTGGACTGTGTTTCTCACAGAGAGGCCTGTGATGTGTGCTTCTCACAGAGAGGCCTGTGGAGTGTGCTTCTCACAGAGAGGGCTGTGGTGTGTGCTTCACAGAGAGGGCTGTGGTGTTTGCTTCACTGAGAGGCCTGTGGAGTGTGTTTCTCACAGAGAGGGTTGTGGTGTGTGCTTCACAGAGAGGGCTATGGCGTACGCTTCACTGAGAGGCCTGTGGACTGTGTTTCTCACAGAGAGGCCTATGGTGTGTGCTTCTCACAGAGAGGCCTGTTGAGTATGCTTCTCACTGAGAGGGCCGTGGAGTGTGCTTCTCACAGAGAGGGCCGTGGAGTGTGCTTCTCACAGAGAAGGGCTGTGGTGAGTGCTTCTCACAGAGAGGCCTGTGGAGTGTGCTTCTCACACAGAGGGCTGTGGTGTGTGCTTCTCACACAGAGGGCTGTGGTGTGTGCTTCTCACACAGAGGGCTGTGGTGTGTGCTTCACAGAGAGGGCTGTGTGTGGTGTGGACTTCACAGAGAGGGCTGTGGTGTGTGCTTCTCACAGAGAGGGCTGTTGTGTGTGCTTCTCACAGAGAGGGCTGTGTGTGGTGTGTGCTTCACAGAGAGGGCTGTGTGTGGTGTGTACTTCACAGAGAGGGCTTGGTGTGTGCTTCATGGAGAGGGCTGTGTGTGGTGTGTGCTTCACGGAGAGGGCTGTGTGTGGTGTGGACTTCACAGAGAGGGCTGTGGTGTGTGCTTCACAGAGGGGGCTGTGGTGCGTGCTTCTCACAGAGAGGGCTGTTATGTGTGCTTCTCACAGAGAGGGCTGTGTGTGGTGTGTGCTTCTCACAGAGAGGGCTGTGTGTGGTGTGTGCTTCTCATAGAGAGGGCTGTGTCTGGTGTGTGCTTCACAGAGAGGGCTGTGTGTGGTGTGGGCTTCACAGAGAGGGCTTGGTGTGTGCTTCACAGAGAGGGCTGTGGCGTGTGCTTCACAGAGAGGGCTGTGGTGTGTGCTTTACATAGAGGGCTGTGGTGTTTGATTCACAGAGAGGGCTGTGTGTGTTGTGGTCTTCACAGAGAGGGCTGTGATGTGTGCTTTACAGAGAGGGCTGTGGTGTTTGCTTCACAGAGAGGGCTGTGTGTGCTGTGGACTTCACAGAGAGGGCTGTGGTGTGTGCTTCAAAAGAGGGCCGTGGAGTATGCTTCTCACAGAGAGGGCTGTGGTGTGTGCTTCTCACAGAGAGGCCTGTGGAGTGTGCTTCTCACAGAGAGGCCTGTGGAGTGTGCTTCTCACAGAGAGGCCTGTGGAGTGTGCTTCTCACAGAGAGGCCTGTGGTGTGTGCTTCTCACAGGGAGGCCTGTGGAGTGTGCTTTTCACAGAGAGGGCTGTGGTGTGTGCTTCACAGAGGGGGCTGTGGTGTGTGCTTCACAGAGGGGGCTGTGGTGTGTGCTTCACTGAGAGGGCTGTGGCGTATGCTTCACAGAGAGGCCTGTGGTGTGTGCTTCTCACAGAGAGGGCTGTGTGTGGTGTGTGCTTCTCACAGAGAGGGCTGTGTGTGGTGTGTGCTTCACAGAGAGGGCTGTGTGTGGTGTGGACTTTACAGAGAGGGCTTGGTGCGTGCTTCACAGAGAGGGCTGTGTGTGGTGTGAACTTCACAGAGAGGGCTGTGGTGTGTGCTTCTCACAGAGAGGGCTGTTGTGTGTGCTTCTCACAGAGAGGGCTGTGTGTGTTGTGAGCGCTTCACAGAGAGGGCTGTGTGTGGTGTGGACTTCACAGAGAGGGCTTGGTGTGTGCTTCACATAGAGAGCTGTGTGTGGTGTGTGCTTCACAGAGAGGGCTGTGTGTGGTGTGGACTTCACAGAGATTGCTATGGTGTGTGCTTTACATAGAGGGCTGTGGTGCTTGCTTCACGGAGAGGGCTGTGTGTGTTGTGGACTTCACAGAGAGGGCTGTGGTGTGTGCTTCACAGAGAGGGCCATGGAGTACGCTACTCACAGAGAGGGCTGTGGTGTGAGCTTTACAGAGAGGGCCGTGGTGTGTGCTTCACAGAGAGGGCCGTGGAGTATGCTTCTCACAGAGAGGGCTGTGGTGTGTGCTTCACAGAGAGGGCTGAGTAGTGTGTTTCTCACAGAGAGTGCTGTGGTGTGTGCTTCACAGAGAGGGCTGTGGCGTGTGCTTCACTGAGAGGCATGTGGAGTGTGTTTCTCACAGAGAAGCCTGTGGTGAGTGCTTCTCACAGAGAGGGCCGTGGAGTATGTTTCTCACAGAGAGGGCTGTGGAGTGTGCTTCTCACCGAGAGGCCTGTGGTGTGTGCTTCTCACAGACAGGGCTGTGGAGTGTGCTTCTCACAGAGAGGCCTGTGGAGTATGCGTCTCACAGAGAGGGCTTTGGTGTGTGCTTCACAGAGAGGGCTGTGGTGTGTGCTTCACTGAGAGGCCTGTGGAGTGTGTTTCTCACAGAGAGGCCTGTGGTGTGTGCTTCTCACAGAGAGGCATGTGGAGTATGCTTCTCACAGGGAGGGCCGTGGAGTGTGCTTCTCACAGAGAGGGCCGAGGAGTGTGCTTCTCACAGAGAGGGCTGTGGTGAGTGCTTCTCACAGAGAGGCCTGTGGTGTGTGCTTCTCACAGAGAGGGTTGTGTGTGGTGTGGACTTCACAGAGAGGGCTGTGGTGTGTGCTTCTCACAGAGAAGGCTGTTGTGTGTGCTTCTCACAGAGAGGGTTGTGTGTGGTGTGTGCTTCACAGAGAGGGCTTGGTGTGTGCTTCTCACAGAGAAGGCTGTTGTGTGTGCTTCTCACAGAGAGGGTTGTGTGTGGTGTGTGCTTCACAGAGAGGGCTGTGTGTGGTGTGGACTTCACAGAGAGGGCTTGGTGTGTGCTTCACAGAGAGGGCTGTGTGTGGTGTGTGCTTCACAGAGAGGGCTGTGTGTGGTGTGGACTTCACAGAGAGGGCTGTGGTGTGTGCTTCACAGAGGGGGCTGTGGTGTGTGCTTCTCACAGAGAGGGCTGTTATGTCTGCTTCTCACAGAGAGGGCTGTGTGTGGTGTGTGCTTCTCACAGAGAGGGCTGTGTGTGGTGTGTGCTTCTCACCGAGAGGGCTGTTGTGTGTGCTTCTCACAGAGAGGGCTGTGGTTACTGCTTCTCACAGAGAGGGCTGTGGTGTCTGCTTCACAGAGAGGGCTGTGTGTGGTGTGTGCTTCACAGAGAGGGCTGTGTGTGGTGTGGACTTCACAGAGAGAGCTGTGGTGTGTGCTGTGCTTCACAGAGAAGGCTGTGGTGTGTGCTTCACAGAGAGGGCTGTGTGTGGTGTGTGCTTCACAGAGAGGGCCGTGTGTGGTGTGGACTTCACAGAGAGGGATGTGGTGTGTGCTTCACAGAGGGGGCTGTGGTGTGTGCTTCTCACAGAGAGGGCTGTGGTGTGTGCTTCTCACAGAGAGGACTGTGAGTGGTGTGGACTTCACGGAGGGGGCTCTGGTGTGTGCTTCACAGAGAGGGCTGTGGTGTGTGCTTCACAGAGGGGGCTGTGGTGTGTGCTTCACAGAGAGGGCTGTATGTGGTGTGGACTTCACAGAGAGTGCTGCCATGAGTGCTTCCCTGAGAGGGTTGTGGTGAGTGCTTCACAGAGAGGGCTGTGGTGTGTGCTTCACAGAGAGGGCTGTGTGTGGTGTGGACTTCACAGAGAGCGCTGTGGTGTGTGCTTCACACAGGGGGCTGTGGTGTGTGCTTCTCACAGAGAGGGCTGTTGTGTGTGCTTCTCACAGATAGGGCTGTAGTTAGTGCTTCTCACAGAGAGGGCTGTGGTGTGTGCTTCTCACAGAGAGGGCTTGGTGTGTACTTCACAGAGAGGGCTTTGTGTGGTGTGTGCTTCACAGAGAGGGCTGTGTGGGGTGTGGACTTCACAGAGAGGCATGTGGAGTGTGCTTCTCACAGGGAGGCCTGTGGAGTGTGCTTCTCACAGAGAGGGCTGTGTGTGGTGTGGACTTCACACAGAGGGTTGTTGTGTGTGCTTCTCACAGAGAGGGCTGTGGTGTGTGCTTCTCACAGAGAGGGCTGTGGTGTGTGCTTCACAGAGAGGGCTGTGGTGTGTGCTTCTAAGAGGGGGCTGTGGTGTGTGCTTCACAGAGGGGGCTGTGGTATGTGCTTCTCACAGAGAGGGCTGTGGTGTGTGCTTCACTGAGAGGCCTGTGGTGTGTGCTTCTCACAGAGAGGGCTGTGGTGTGTGCTTCTCACAGAGAGGGCTGTTGAGTGTGCTTCTCACAGAGAGGGCTGTTGTGTTTGCTTCACTGAGAGGCCTGTGGTGTGTGCGTCTCACAGAGAGGGCTGTAGTGTGTGCTTCTCACAGAGGGGGCTGTGGTGTGTGCTTCTCACAGAGAGGGCTGTGGGTGGTGAGTGCTTCACAGAGAGTGCTGTGTGTGGTGTGGACTTCACAGGGGGGCTGTGGTGTGTGCTTCTCACAGAGAGGGCTGTTGTGTGTGCTTCTCACAGAGAGCATCAACACTCACACACACTGCCTCAACTCAAGAAATGCTAGATTCCTAATTTACACTTTCATCTTGTGCCCAGTATATATAACACCCTGGCAATGTTACATAAATTAAATCTAACTGAAAGGGCGCTAAGCCCTAAGTGTGGACAGGATGACGCCATACATTATCGCCTAACCTGAAACTGTCCAAAGGGCAGGATTACTGGCAGCAAGTGGTTAGAAGACACCGAGAAAGCCCTCAAGGGGCCTTCCATGACTGCCCAGTATTATGAGCATCGAGATAAGGAAGAAAAAGATAAAAACGACAAAAAACATAAGGATTTAAAGACGAAGGTGTTGCTGCAGCAGGGATATCGGGGTAACACCAGAGGACGGGGAGGTCTTGCACGACAACTCCCACGTACTAGGCAGGCTTCGACGACATCTTTGGGGCAGAATCAGTGTGCATATTGTAAGGAGGAAGGACATTGGCGTATGTGACAGGTATGTCTTACAGCTAGGACAGCCGGAGACAGGGTGAGGGACCAGTTCAGATACCTGTAGATCAGTGTGGTCTTATGTCACAGCGGATTTGCAAGGCTCGACTAAGGAATTTTTGGTGGACACAGGTGCGACAAAAGTTCTGTTTCCCGACATATGGTCCCCGGGGCGGCCCTGTCTGGTCAAAATAATGTTTCGGTAGGTTTTTCAGCAGTACCGGTTGTAAGCCCATTTCACGACCCCTTGCACTTACTATTGGTCCTTTCACTGTGGAGTCTCCATTTCTATTAACTTCCAATTGTGGTGAGAATCTGATGGGTTTGGACTTGTTGAAAAAATTGCATGCTACTATCTATTGTTCTCCTGATGGTGTTTATTTACTATGGGTCCGGATGTGAGTACTAGAAAGTGTTTATCTCAGGATGCACCCCTTCCAGCTGAATTTGATCAGGTACCACCCACACTATGGGCCACAGGTGATACTGATGTACGACCAGTTTATATACAAGTTAAAGATAATGCCATTTTGCCTCGCATTCCTCAGTATAAAATACCGCAGGCCGGAGAACGGGCCCTTCTTCAGATTATACAGGATTTGATGCGAAAGGGAGTGGTTGAAGAGACGTCTGCCAACATTTGTAACAGTCCTATTCTTCTGGTTCTTAAACGGGCACCCTCGGGTTCTTCTGATGCTGTTGATGATGTCTATCGTTTTGTGATTGATTTGCGAGAGGTCAATAAAATAGTGATTCCGCAATTTTCGGTGGTTCCTGATATCACTACACTTTTAACAATGATTCCATCTACCGCTAAATTCTTTTCTGTTATTGACCTGAAAAATGCATTCTTTAGTATTCCCATACATCCGGATAGTAGGTATTTGTTAGGATTTACACTGGCCGGCAGAAGCTTTCAATTCTGTCGCGCTCCTCAAGGCTATACAGAGAGTCCTAGTATCTATAGTCAAGCATTAAAAAGTCAGTTTGATTCACTCTCACTTTACCCAGGTAATGTATTGGTACAGTATGTCGATGATCTGTTAATTGCTTCTGATACAGAACAAGGTTGTAGGGACAGTAAAGTGAAACTGTTGTTGCATTTGGCACTGGCACATCATGGACATAAGGTCTCTCTTTCGAAATTTCAGTATTGTCGACAGGAGGTTACCTACTTAGGTCACCTACTGTCGAAGGAGGGTAGGAGGTTGACCCCTGAGCGCATTAGTACCATTGTTAAAATGCCCATTCCACAAACTCAAAAAGATGTACGTGCTTTTATAGGTATTACTTCTTACTGTCGCCAGTGGATCCCGAATTATTCTTTATTAATCAAACCTTTGCTTGCATTAACAACGAAAGCAGTGCATGATCCTTTGCCTTGGATGCCAGAATGTTAGCAATCTTTTGAGTAATTAAAAACTGCACTTTGCTCGGCTTCAGTGCTTGGTACACCTAACTATAGGAAACCGTCTGTGCTTTATGTCCACAAGATGGCTGGCTGCGCACTTTCTGTCTTGACCCAGAAATTTGGGGATAGACAGAGGCCTTGTGCTTATTTTTCTGCTGTGCTTGACCCTGTTGCTAGGGCCCTTCTGAGGCTGTCTGCGAGCGGTCGCGCCTGTGGCCACTTCAATCAGACAATCGGATGGACTCGTACTTAATACAGACCTCACAGTTATGGTCCCCCATGCTGTGGATACACTCTTGAATAAGACAAAGACACAGCACCTCACCAGTGCACGTCTTACTGGTTACAAATTGACATTGTTTGCTAAGCATATTACAATCAAAAGATGTGCCACTCTGAACCCAGCCACATTACTGCCCCTCCCTTCTGAGAATGATGCAGTTGATAAACATGACTGTATTTTTCGAACAGAAGAAGAGATGAAAGGAGGGGTAGACTTGACTGATGTTCCCTTATCTGACCCCCAAGAAGAACTACATGTCGATGGTTCTTGTTTTAAATTACCAGATGGCACTACCACTGCAGCTTATGCTATTACCACATTGCGTACGGTGGTAGAGACCTCACGGGTTCCCTATCAGTCGGCTCGAGCGGCTGAGCTTGCTGCCCTTATTCGAGCTTGTGAATTGAGTGAAGGGCTGGTTGTCAATATTTATACTGACAGCCAGCACGCATTCAGAGTTGCCCATAATTTAGTCCGATTGTGGGCGTAGAGAGGGTTCCTTACCTCTCATGGCACTAGAATACAGCATGGCCACCTCATATTGCGATTGTTATCTGCTCTAACGCTTCCTAAGAAATTGGCAATAATCAAATGTAGCGGCCATAAAAAGGTCATTGATGATGTGGGTAGAGGGAATGCATTTGCAGATCAGGTAGCTAAGGACACCGCCCGAAGTAAAATGAAGCGAATGTTTGTTGTAGGTCCAGCTAGATGGGTTCCTGAGGTTGCTATGTTTGAAAATACCGTTGAGAGTGTAAAGGAGATCCAGAGCGAAGCCACAATAGAGGAATTAGCGGAATGGCAGGAAAGTACAGCACAGTTAAATGAGGAAGGATGTTGGATTGATAAATCTGGGGAACGGAAATGGATGTTACCTGATGCACATGTACTTCCTGTGGTTACTATGGCCCATGGTCCAGCCCATATTAGTGAGAAAGGCATTTGTAAATTGTTAGCTCCTGTATGGCATAATGATAATATTTCTAAAACGGCTGCACATTTGGGGAAACATTGTATGATTTGTATGAAACATAATCCAGGGAAAGGTACCCCTACACCATCTGGTAATTTTGCACCACCTACTTTTCCGTTTGAGGTCCTCCAAACGGACTTCATTGAATTGGAACGATGCAATAATCTCAAGTATGTTTTAGTGGTTATATGTACGTTTAGTAAATGGGTTGAGGCTTACCCCACTAAAGACAATACGGCCATCACAACTGCAAAAGTACTCCTTAAAGAGTATTTTCCTTGATTTGGTTTGCCCCGAGTTATCTGGAGTGACAACGGGTCTCATTTTAATGGGAAAGTGATTAAATTAATTTGTGAGGGTCTGCACAATAAACAGAAATTTCATGCTGCCAACCACCCATAGTCAGCGGGCCTTGTTGAGAAGTACAATGGTACTCTCAAACTGAAACTGGCAAAAATTCAAGAAACGACAGGGTTGCAATGGCCGGATGCTCTTCCATTAGCTCTTTTGTCAACTAGAACCACAGCACACTCTAGAACTGGTTTGTCCCCGTTCAAGGTGGTTTTTGGACGGCCAGCGAATGTCTGGGGTATCCCGCTCTAAACGTTTTTCTGAGATTGAATATCCTGTGTCGCTTGATTATCTCGGCCAGTTAACAGAAAGCCTGCATTGTATTCACCAGCAGGTTCGTGATTCCCTACTTCCGAAACCTGAGGGACCTGGCCACGACATCCAGCCTGGCGATTTTGTGCTCATCAAAGATTTTCAGAGGAAGAAAAGTCTGGATCCAAGGTGGAAAGGTCCTGAGCAGGTTCTACTGGTCACCAAAATGGCTGTGAAAGTTGCAGGTCGGAAGAATTGGGTGCATGCCACCCACTGCAAGAAGATACCTTTGCCGTTGCCTTACGACCAGTGGGTCAAGGAAGGAGTAGGGGACGACAAATGTGAACAAGTGCCTATTTAAAAAAAAAAAAAAATTACGGAGTTTTATATAGCGCGAACTTGACCCGAAGGTATCGGGTATCAGAGCGCTTTACATAACACCAGTTGCATTACATGAGGACACATTCATTTTTGTTAGGCACGGGGAGATTAAGTGATTTGCCCAGAATCACAGGATGTTCAGTGTCATTGCCGAGACTCAAACCCAGTTCCCCAGATTCGAGGTCGACTGCCCTAGCCATTAGGCCAACTCCTCTTCCCTAGGTTTGTGCCCTTCAGTGACGCCCAATTGATATGGACCAGAACGGATAAGGAGAATGATGATGTTTTAAACTAGGCTGTTCCCCCTGAAATACGAGCTATCCAAGAGCCTCTGTTTTCAGATCCTACCGTGCCTGGGGCTGCTAGATATAATTTACGTCCTCGGAGGAGGACCACCGAGGTGAAAGAGAAAATAGATTAGGGATGGACTGTATAAGGTGGGCCAGTTCTGAGTAATAGTAACAACAAAAGGTTTGAAAGACTTTGTATTTGCTTTGTTATTGTTGTTTGAACATTAGTTAGTGAAAAAGTATACCTTGAGAGTATACCATTTGTGTCGACGTGGGATAGAGCAGTACGAGCTTAGGACAGAACAAGCTCCACCGCCGGTGCTCAAGAGCGCCAACTGATTGATGGACAATAGGAGCCTGTACCAGTGAGGCTCTGACGGACACTGGGAACAATTACGTTCTTTATCACTTTGTGTTTCTTTGTTTCGTTCATTATGCATCCTTTTGGTAGAGCAGTCGATGAGGAGGAGCAGCCAATATTCCAAGTAAACGTTGTGTAATTTGGTCCATTCAAAGTAAAATTGTAAGTGTCATTGCCCTGGTAATGGTGGTGATAACAGTATGGGGGGTGTTATGGTTTTTGGAGGATGTATATGATGCACCCACACTTGACCTGAGTGGACCCATTTCCCTGGGGAGAGACAAGAGGGCCATAACAAATAATGTGTTTGTGGCAGCGCATAAGAGATTCTTTGGGAATGGGACCGCTTGTTATCCTATTGGTTCTGTTGCAAACCTGTGGACAGCATATCCTTTGTCACTTGTTAATTACACTTACACTCGCCCACCAGATTTCGTAGAAGTCAGGGGTATGTTTGGACTTGGTTACCCCGGGCCATGTCTATATCATAGAAAGCCACAGGGGGAGGGTTACCCCGGATGTGACAACAGCACATATTGTGATAATTTTGACATGGGAGAACAGAATATAACACTCGTAGGTTGGCATTATAAAGAGATAAGAGTACCTCGAACAGCTGGTTATTATGCTGCTTGTTGTCCAATAGTGGATTCTACGGATACCTCTTTGTATATTAATTGTTCAGGAACAATATTGTACAAACAAACATTTTCCCTTGAGCGCAAATCTGATCCAGATACACTTGGGATGAATTCTAGGTACTCAGCAGTGAATTATGAGGGGCCGATCTATGCACATCCTGGGATTTATTTTCTGTCCAATGGGACTTATTCCAACGTTTAAAATGGGACTGACGATGTGGCCCTTGGAATGGTGTTGCCTTTGGGTGTCCCATGTAAGGATATCAAACCAAAAAAGAGATGGGTGAAAAGAACGTTAACGAAAGAGTTTTGTGAAGGAGTCACAGATTTAGAAGTCAATAGTTATAGCAATGGCATCACGTTTGGGTACATCCTGTCCCCCATATTTACCCTGGGTGATACCGCTATGGCCAGGGAAGAAAAAGCCAGGGAATATTTTGGATGTAAATTGCAAATTTTGTCCAATACTACAGTGGCAGCCTTGAGAGATATTACTACTCAAATGGAAAGTATGCGGGCGTATTCCGAGCAAACTAGATATGCTGTAGATATCTTATTGGCCAAGTCCAGTGAAGTTTGCACTTTAATTGGCGATCAGTGTGTTATGGGGACAGAACATTTGGAGAAAAACATAACACAACACATTTTGTACATCATCGAAAATGTCAGGGGCTCCAGCAGCTGATTTATCTCGTAGTGGTGTTGGTATTATGCTGTATCCTTATTCAGTGTCTTCCCCTTTGTTGTTCTTATTGTGCTTCTATCTTCATGCCCAAACAGAAAATATCAGCTCATGTTACAAACGCCGCCATGAGGTTGCAGAACGATATCAATGATCTAATGCATATTGATGAAGGGATATTTGAGGATTCCTCTCTGCTTGCTGTACCCATCTCTAATGATGATTGTAAGGAGTGCCCATAGTTCCATCTTATTTACATTTTGCTTTTAATGTTTCATTGATTTTTCAATATGTTGCCATTGTTCTAGTATTATTGCATCAGTCATGTTTCTTTTGCTTATTAGAAAATGTTTTTAGTTCATGCTAAAAGGAGGGTTTGTTAGATTAGGCCCGTAAATGCTCACGTAATTTCATGTTTTAGTTAGCATTCGCTACGCCATTTTTTTTGCAGGCGCCATTTTAGACTGTTCGAAACTGATCTCGTTCATTTCTGAGAAATGCCCACTGCTAAGTTTGATTTCTGAAATGTTAAGTTATGTTCCAGTAATGAGTAAACTGTTCATGTCAGTGCATAGCTTTCTCAGTAGATAGAGACCCTCTCCCACTTGTCTGGTGACGGGCCCAGGGTGAAACGACCTTGGACTATGTTAGGTTGTTCAAGATGCGAGAACTGAAACCTTTTTTTTGTAATTCACTGTCCAGCTGCATCTGCCTGGAAAATTCCACTGTGGTCATGTCTTTGCCCAACTATGAAATGTACATAATGTATCTCTATGCTTGCTGTTCTTTAGTTCCCTCTCTAGCATTCCCAGCGACTGTACAGACTGGGCTCCACTCTGAGTGTATATGAATAAACAGTTATTGGTTTGTATTCTCTACTGTCTGACCGACTCTTCATTTGGTACGGAAGGCAGAGAGTATGTCAGTGGTGACCCGGGTGGCCCTAAGCGGGTCACTTCCTTCACTGGCAGTGACCTTGTACACTGCTGTGTGCGCTGGCATTGACCTCGTACAATGCTGTTTGCACTGGCAGTGACCTTGTACACGGCTGTGTGTGCCGGCAGTGACCTTGTAGACTGCTGTGTGCGCTGGCCTTGACCTTGTACACTGCTGTGTGCGCTGGCATTGACCTTGTACACTGCTGTGTGCGCTAGCAGTGACCTTGTACACTGCTGTGTGTGCTGGCAGTGACCTTGTACACTCCAGTGTGCGCTGCCAGTGACCTTGTACACTACTGTGTGCACTGGCCTTGACCTTGTACACTGCTGTGTGCGCTGGCCTTGACCTTGTACACTGCTGTGTGCATTGGCAGTGACCGTGTACACTGCTGTGTGCGTTGGCAGTGACCTTGTACACTGCTGTTTGCGCTGGCATTGACCTTGTACAATGCTGTGTGCGCTGGCAGTGACCTTGTACACTGCAGTGTGCGCTGGCAGTGACCTTGTACAATTCTGTGTGTGCTGGCATTGACCTTGTTCACTGCAGTGTGCGCTGGCATTGACCTTGTTCACTGCTATGTGCACTGGCATTGACCTTGTACATTGCTGTGTGTGCTGGCAGTGACCTTGTACACTGCTGTGTGTGCTGGCAGTGACCTTGTTCACTGCTGTGTCCCCTGGCAGTGACCTTGTACACTGCTGTATGCGCTGGCAGTGACCTTGTACACTGCTGTGTGCACTGGCAGTTACCTTGTCCACTGCTGTGTGTGCTGAAAGTGACCTTGTTCACTGCTGTGTGCGCTGGCAGTGACCTTGTACACTGCTGTATGCGTGGCAGTGACCTTGTTCACTGCTATGTGCGCTGGCAGTGACCTTGTACACTGCTGTGTGCACTGGCAGTGACCTTGTACACTGCTGTGTGTGCTGAAAGTGACCTTGTTCACTGCTGTGTGCGCTGGCAGTGACCTTGTACACTGCTGTATGCGCTGGCAGTGACCTTGTACACTGCTGTTTGCGCTGGCAGTGACCTTGTACACTGCTGTGTGCGCTGGCAGTGACCTTGTACACTGCTGTGTGCGCTGGCAGTGACCTTGTACACTGCTGTTTGCGCTGGCAGTGACCTTGTTCACTGCTGTGTGCGCTGGCAGTGACCTTGTACAATGCTGTGTGCGCTGGCCTTGACCTTGTACAATGCTGAGTACGCTGGCATTGACCTTGTACAATGCTGTGTGCGCTGGCATTGACCTTATACAATGCTGTGTGCGCTGGCATTGACCTTGTACACTGATGTGTGTGTTGGTCTTGACCTTGTACAATGCTGTGTGAGCTGGCATTGACTCTGTACATGTGTGCGCTGGCATTGACCTTGTGCACTGCTGTGTGCGCTGGCCTTGGCCTTCTTCACTGCTGTGTGCGCTGGCATTGACCTTGTACAATGATGTGTGCGCTTGCATTGACTTTGTTCACTGCTGTGTGCGCTGGCATTGACCATGTACAATGCTGTGTGCGCTGGCATTGACCTTGTACAATGCTGTGTGCGCTGGCATTGACATTGTGCACTGATGTGCGCCCTGGCCTTGGCCTTGTTCACTGCTGTGTGCGCTGGCATTGACCTTGTACAATGATGTGTGCGCTGGCATTGACCTTGTTCACTGCTGTGTGCGCTGGCAGTGACCTTGTTCACTGCTGTGCGCGCTGGCATTGACCTTGCACACTGTTGCGCGTGCTGGCCTTGACCTTGTACAATGCTGTGTGCACTGGCATTGACCTTGTACAATGCTGTGTGCGCTGGCATTGACCTTGTACGATGCTGTGTGCGCTGGCCTTGACCTTGTACACTGCTGTGTGCGCTGGAAGTGACCTTGTACACTGCTGTGTGCACTGGCAGTGACCTTGTACAATGCTGTGTGCGCTGGCATTGACCTTGTACAATGCTGTGTGCGCTGACAGTGACCTTGTATACTGCAGTGTGCGCTGACAGTGACCTTGTATACTGCAGTGTGCGCTGGCAGTGACCTTGTACACTGCTGTGTGCGCTGGCATTGACCTTGTACAATGCTGTGTGCGCTGACAGTGACCTTGTACACTGCTGTGTGTGCTGACAGTGACCTAGTACACTGCAGTGTGCGCTGGCAGTGACCTTGTACACTGCTGTGTGTGCTGGCCATGACCTTGTACACTGCTGTGTGCGCTGGAAGTGATCTTATACACTGCTGTGTGCGCTGGCAGTGACCTTGTGCACTGCTGTGTGCGCTGGCATTGACTCTGTACATGTGTGCGCTGGCATTGACCTTGTGCACTGCTGTGTGCGCTGGTCTTGGCCTTCTTCACTGCTGTGTGCGCTGGCATTGACCTTGTACAATGATGTGTGCGCTTGCATTGACCTTGTTCACTGCTGTGTGCGCTGGCATTGACCATGTACAATGCTGTGTGTGCTGGCATTGACCTTGTACAATGCTGTGTGCGCTGGCATTGACATTGTGCAATGATGTGTGCCCTGGCCTTGGCCTTGTTCACTGCTGTGTGCGCTGGCATTGAACTTGTACAATGATGTGTGCGCTGGCATTGACCTTGTTCACTGCTGTGTGCGCTGGCAGTGACCTTGTTCACTGCTGTGCGCGCTGGCATTGACCTTGCACACTGTTGCGCGTGCTGGCCTTGACCTTGTACAATGCTGTGTGCACTGGCATTGACCTTGTACAATGCTGTGTGCGCTGGCATTGACCTTGTACGATGCTGTGTGCGCTGGCCTTGACCTTGTACGATGCTGTGTGCGTGTGGGCTTGACCTTGTACACTGCTGTGTGCGCTGGAAGTGACCTTGTACACTGATGTGTGCACTGGCAGTGACCTTGTACAATGCTGTGTGCATTGGCAGTGACCTTGTACAATGCTGTGTGCGCTGGCATTGACCTTGTACAATGCTGTGTGCGCTGACAGTGACCTTGTATACTGCAGTGTGCGCTGACAGTGACCTTGTATACTGCAGTGTGTGCTGGCAGTGACCTTGTACACTGCTGTGTGCGCTGGCATTGACCTTGTACAATGCTGTGTGCGCTGACAGTGACCTTGTACACTGCTGTGTGTGCTGACAGTGACCTAGTACACTGCAGTGTGCGCTGGCAGTGACCTTGTACACTGCTGTGTGTGCTGGCCTTGACCTTGTACACTGCTGTGTGCGCTGGAAGTGATCTTATACACTGCTGTGTGCGCTGGCAGTGACCTTGTACACTGCTGTGTGCGCTGGCAGTGACCTTGTACACGGCTTTGTGTGCTGGCAGTGACCTTGTGCTGGCAGTGACCTTGTACACTGCTGTAAGCGCTGGCCTTGACCTTGTTCACTGCTGTGCGCGCTGGCATTGGCCTTGTACACCGTTGTGCGCGCTGGCCTTGACCTTGTACAATGCTGTGTGCGCTGGCATTGACCTTGTACGATGGTGTGTGCGCTGGCATTGGCCTTGTACACTGCTGTGTGTACTGCCAGTGACCTTGTACACTGCTGTGTGCGTTGGCAGTAACCTTGTACATGGCTGTGTGCGCTGGCAGTGGCCTTGTACACGGCTGTGTGCACTGGCAGTGACCTTGTACACTGCTGTGTGCGCTGGCAGTGACCTTGTACCCTGCTGTGTGCGCTGGCCTTGACCTTGTACACTACGGTGTGCGCTGGCCTTGATGTTGTACACTACTGTGTGCGCTGGCCGTGACCTTGTACACTGCTGTGTGCGCTGGCAGTGACCTTGTACATTGCGGTGTGCGCTGCCATTGACCTTGTACAATGCTGTGTGCGCTGACAGTGACGTTGTAAACTGCAGTGTGCGCTGGCAGTGACCTTGTACACTGCTGTGTGCTGGCATTGACCTTGTACAATGATAAGTGCGCTGACAGTGACCTTGTACACTGCTGTGTGCGCTGACAGTGACCTTGTACACTGCAGTGTGCGCTGGCAGTGACCTTGTACACTGCTGTGTGTGCTGGCCTTGACCTTGTACACTGCTGTGTGCGCTGGAAGTGATCTTATTTACTGCTGTGTGCGCTGGCCTTGACCTTGTACACTGCTGTGTGCGCTGGAAGTGATCTTATTTACTGCTGTGTGCGCTGGCAGTGACCTTGTACACTGCTGTGTGCGCTGGCAGTGACCTTGTACACAGCTGTGTGTGCTGGCAGTGACCTTGTGCTGGCAGTGACCTTGTACACTGCAGTGTGCGCTGGCAGTGACCTTGTACACTGCTGTGTGCGCTGGCCTTGACCTTGTACAATGCTGTGTGCACTGGAAGTGATCTTATACACTGCTGTGTGCGCTGGCCTTGACCTTGTACAATGCTGTGTGCGTTGGCCTTGACTTAGTACATTGCTGTGTGCGCTGGCCTTGGCCTTGTTCACTGTTGTGTGCGCTGGCATTGACCTTATTCACTGCTGTGTGCGCTGGCCTTGACCTTGTACACTGCTGTGTGCGCTGGCAGTGACCTTGCACACGGCTGTGTGTGCTGGCAGTGACCTTGTGCTGGCAGTGACCTTGTACACTGCAGTGTGCGCTGGCAGTGACCTTGTACACTGCTGTGTGCGCTGGCCTTGACCTTGTACAATGCTGTGTGCACTGGAAGTGATCTTATACACTGCTGTGTGCGCTGGCCTTGACCTTGTACAATGCTGTGTGCGCTGGCCTTGACTTAGTACATTGCTGTGTGCGCTGGCATTGACCTTGTACATTGCTGTGTGCGCTGGCAGTGACCTTGTACACTGCTGTGTGCGCTGGCAGTGACCTTGTACACTGTTGTGTATTACATTGGAAATGTATACGAAGAAGGGTGAGGGGGCGGCACCAACAACTGACAGTGACCTTGTACACTGCTGTGTGCGCTGACAGTGACCTTGTACACTGCAGTGTGCGCTGCAGTGACCTTGTACACTGCTGTGTGTGCTGGCCTTGACCTTGTACACTGCTGTGTGCGCTGGAAGTGATCTTATTTACTGCTGTGTGCGCTGGCCTTGACCTTGTACACTGCTGTGTGCGCTGGAAGTGATCTTATTTACTGCTGTGTGCGCTGGCAGTGACCTTGTACACTGCTGTGTGCGCTGGCAGTGACCTTGTACACAGCTGTGTGTGCTGGCAGTGACCTTGTGCTGGCAGTGACCTTGTACACTGCTGTGTGCGCTGGCAGTGACCTTGTACACTGCTGTGTGCGCTGGCCTTGACCTTGTACAATGCTGTGTGCACTGGAAGTGATCTTATACACTGCTGTGTGCGCTGGCCTTGACCTTGTACAATGCTGTGTGCGTTGGCCTTGACTTAGTACATTGCTGTGTGCGCTGGCCTTGGCCTTGTTCACTGTTGTGTGCGCTGGCATTGACCTTATTCACTGCTGTGTGCGCTGGCCTTGACCTTGTACACTGCTGTGTGCGCTGGCAGTGACCTTGTACACGGCTGTGTGTGCTGGCAGTGACCTTGTGCTGGCAGTGACCTTGTACACTGCAGTGTGCGCTGGCCTTGACCTTGTACAATGCTGTGTGCACTGGAAGTGATCTTATACACTGCTGTGTGCGAAGGGCCTTGACCTTGTACAATGCTGTGTGCGCTGGCCTTGACTTAGTGCATTGCTGTGTGCGCTGGCATTGACCTTGTACATTGCTGTGTGCGCTGGCAGTGACCTTGTACACGGCTGTGTGTGCTGGCAGTGACCTTGTGCTGGCAGTGACCTTGTACACTGCAGTGTGCGCGGGCAGTGACCTTGTACACTGCTGTGTGCGCTGGCCTTGACCTTGTACAATGCTGTGTGCACTGGAAGTGATCTTATACACTGCTGTGTGCGCTGGCCTTGACCTTGTACAATGCTGTGTGCGCTGGCCTTGACTTAGTACATTGCTGTGTGCGCTGGCATTGACCTTGTACATTGCTGTGTGCGCTGGCAGTGACCTTGTACACTGCTGTGTGCGCTGGCAGTGACCTTGTACACTGCTGTGTATTACATTGGAAATGTATACGAAGAAGGGTGAGGGGGCGGCACCAACAACCTGCCGTAGAACAGGAGAGAGAGTGAAAGCAGCCGAAGTGTCTGTCTGTCTGTCTGTCTGTCTGTCTGGGTAGGACATGTGCTGTGACAAGCAACCCTCAGTACTGGCACAACTTTATACCTTGTTTTCTATTTACAATTTGTATTTGTCTGTACTGGGACCTATGAAACCAGAATAAAAAATATATATATAAAAACTACGTAATCATTTTGTTCTAGGACATCAGTTTGGAGTGTCTAAGAATAAACATGTTTCATTGTCGAGCACAAGCTTTTCATTTTGGACAAATAAACTAAAAAGCGACCAAATTATTTTTTTAAAAACCACTTTTTCTGAAATAACACATTTCTATTTTTCACTTTTTATAGGTGCGCACAGCGCAATGAAAGAAATTGCGCAGCATATATAATGCGGCCCCAGGTATGCTCCCCTCAATCGTGTACTGTGCTCCGGGTGTGCTCCCCTCAATCGTGGACTGTGCTCCGGGTGTGCTCACCACAATCGTGTACTGTGCTCCGGGTTTGCTCACCACAATCGTGTACTGTGCTCCAGGTGTGCTCACCACAATCGTGTACTGTGCTCCAGGTGTGCTCACCACAATCGTGTACTGTGCTCCGGGTGTGCTCCCCTCAATCGTGTACTGTGCTCCGGGTGTGCACCCCTCAATCGTATACAGTGCTCAAGGTGTGCTCAGCATAATCGTGTACTGTGCTCCGGGTGTGCTCACCACAATCATGTACTGTGGTCCGGGTGTGCTCACACAATCATGTACTGTGCTCCAGGTGTGCTCCCCTCAATTGTGTACTGTGTTCCAGGTGTGCTCCCCTCAATCGTGTACTGTGCTCCAGGTGTGCTCCCCTCAATCGTGTACTGTGCTCCAGGTGTGCTCCTCTCAATTGTGTACTGTGCTCCAGGTGTGCTCCCCTCAATTGTGGACTGTGCTCCAGGTGTGCTCCCCTCAATCGTATACTGTGCTCCAGGTGTGCTCCCCTCAATTGTGAGCTGTGCTCCAGGTGTGCTCCCCTCAATCGTATACTGTGCTCTGGGTGTGCTCCCCTCACCGGTATACTGTGCTCCAGGTGTGCTCCCCTCAAGCGTGTATTGTGCTTCAGGTGTGCTCCCCTCAATTGTGTACTGTGCTCCGGGTGTGCTCACCACAATCGTGTACTGTGCTCCAGGTGTGCTCACCACAATCGTGTACTGTGCTCCAGGTGTGCTCTCCTGAATCGTGTACTGTGCCCGAGGTGTGCTCCCCTCAAGCGTGTTCTGTGCTTCAGGTGTGCACCCCTCAATCGTGTACTGTGCGCCGGGTGTGCTCACCACAATCGTGTACTGTGCTCCAGGTGTGCTCACCACAATCGTGGTCTGTGCTCCAGGTGTGCTTCCCTCAATCGTGGACTGTGCTCTGGGTGTGCTCCCCTCAATCTTGGACTGTGCTCCAGGTGTGCTCTCCTAAATTGTGTTCTGTGCTCCGGGTGTGTTCACCACAATCATTGACTGTGCTCCAGGTGTGCTCCCCTCAAGCGTGTACTGTGCTTCAGGTGTGCTCTCCTCAATAATGTACTGTGCTCCAGGTGTGCTCTCCTCAATCGTGTACTGTGCTCCAGGTGTGCTTCCCTCAATCGTGGACTGTGCTCTGGGTGTGCTCCCCTCAATCTTGGACTGTGCTTCAGGTGTGCTCTCCTAAATCGTGTACTGTGCTCCGGGTGTGCTCACCACAATCATTGACTGTGCTCCAGGTGTGCTCCCCTCAAGCGTGTACTGTGCTTCAGGTGTGCTCTCCTCAATTGTGTACTGTGCTCCAGGTGTGCTCACCACAATCGTGTACTGTGCTCCAGGTGTGCTCCCCTTAATCGTATACTGTGCTTTAGGTGTGCTTACCAGAATCGTATACTGTGCTACAGGTGTGCTCACCACAATCGTGTACTGTGCTCCGGGTATGCTTACCACAGTCATGTACTGTGCTCCGGGTGTGCTCACCAGAATCATGTACTGTGCTCCAGGTGTGCTCACCACAATCGTGGACTGTGCTCCGGGTGTGCTCCCCTCAAGCATGTACTGTGCTTCAGGTGTGCTCCCCTCAATTGTGTACTGTGCTCCGGGTGTGCTCCCCACAATTGTGTACTGTGCTCCAGGTGTGCTCTCCTCAATCGTGTACTGTGCCCTGTAGGAAAGTAGGATCTGCTTCTTATGGTTACCCCCACTTTTTGCTGATGTATCACTGTTTTTGGACTAGTCTGACTGGGATCCTGCTATCCAGGACCCCAGTCTATCTGCTTTCTCCCTTAAATTGATATGCATGTACTTTAGGTACACTCCAGATTGGATACTGGGGTACCCTTATAAGTCCCTAGTATATGGTACACCATGTACCCAGGGCATAGGTACCCCAGAGGCCTCCCATGGGCTGAAGCATGTTTTATGCCACCCATGAGAGGCCATGCAAAACGGAACTACAGGTCTGCTACAGCAGCCTGTGTAAGCTGGTGCTTGCACCACTTACTTAGATATAGGTTCCCTATATCTATCTAAATCACTACACTTAAAAACCTATCAGTCACCCCGATGGCAGGCCTTATCAATCCTGAAGGCAGGGTGCTGGGTTCTACGTGAGAGGGTGCCCCTGCATGAGCAGAGCCCCCCTGGAGCCTTAGGAGACCATTCTCCGGGGTTGTCAGTGATGCAGCCAGACATATAGGTTAAGTTGCATTATAACTTTGCGGTAAATGCTAACTTTAAAACGGCTGCTTGGAAACATGTCGTGTTTGGTGTCAAACACCTTGGAATCATACCTCCACACCAGTAACTGGTGTGGGAGGTATGATTCCACCCTTCTAGAACCACTACTGTGGGTCACCGGTCTACCCGGTACCAGCTTTCTCGACCTGGGCAGCACAAAATGGATGCTGCCAGCCACAGACACGATTCTGACCTCCTGCTGCTGGGTCAAGCTCGAGCAGAGGAAGGCATGACAATAGGCATCCTGTCACAGGGCGGTGTGACCACCTCCCAGACAGGCTTTAGTGTATTGGGGCTGGGTGGGTGCACTCTGAGAGTGCCAGAAAGTCTGCACTGGGGGCACATTTGGTGTCCCTGTGCATAGTCCAGCTCAAACCAGTTCTGGGAGTCAGTGGCTCCTGCTCTGGCGCGAAACTGGACAAAGGACATGGGTGTAGCCACCCCTCTGTCCTGCCCCTCCCCTAGGAGGGTCCACAGAATCTTTCCAACCCTCTCCCGTGGGTATAAAGTGGGATACCTGGCTACAGGACTTTAGATTTTACCTGGACAAGATTCCGCTAAGAAGAAAGCAAGTACTTCGACTGCCTTCACGACACTGGACGACTGAAGAATCTCCCTTGGAGTAAAGGAGTTACTCCCCTGCAGCAGCAGGCATCAAAATGCATCTGACCGGCTTGCATCTCCAGAGCTCCTGCAGACTCTGAAGATTTCAGCAACACAGGAGGTGGGTTCCCGAAGGTCCTTGAGGTTGATCTGACCTCTCAGCAATTCTGAGACCAGTATCCCTCGTGGGGACCGTGCAACCCGAACCCCTGTGCACCGCGTACATTTGCAGAAGCATATGCTTGTTGGCGATCCCTGAGCTTGTGCTCCTGACCCCGAGCAGCATTTGCACTGAAGATATCCGGCCTCCACTCACCGAGTGCTCTGAGGGCTGGTGCTTTGTGAATTTGCTCGAGGTCTCCTCGCCATCCCTGGTCCATTGGCCTGTGGGTCCTGGCGAGGGTCACCTTGTTTGTTCTTGGGCTTCCCTGGTTGCTCCAGATGTGCCCTGACTCTCCATTGCTTGGAGAGTCCCCTGTACCTTGCTGGTCCACACTGTAACCTGTTTCCTCTGCCCACGTGGGGTGCATTTGCCAAGGCTTGTTGGTGCTCCAGCCTGACACTGACCCCTCAGCACTCGACATCCTTCATGGGACAGCTCACCTCCGGACTTTGGTCGTCGTCGACATCTCCTGGTCCCCGTGGCTGCAGAGTCAAGCATCCTTACTTCTCGCCTGAAGCACCCGACATCGGTGGGCATTCGACTCCCGAGCCCCTGGCCACCTGAAGTGACCCAGACTCTGTCCCCTCTGCTTTCAGGTTCCTCTCACCTCGAATCCAGGCTTGGATTCCACTGGACACTCTTCGCCTTCCTGGCAGCAGTACTTCTTTGCAGCTCTCCATTGAAAACGACGGAGGTTTCCGACACCACTTTACCCCTGTGCACCCGGCTCCTCTGGGATAGGTAACACGGGTACCACGGTACTCACTGGGGTGTTGGCTCTAGAACCTCTTATGTTCCAAAGGGTTTGCTTGAAGTCCTCGTAGAAGTGTCCTTGACTTGTAACTTTCCAACCGCGACTTTCCCATAGAGTTGCACGGAGCACGCGGTCGTGTTTCCTCACTGCACCCATCCTCCATGGGCACCCTGTGTCACTGCCTTGGGTGGTTCCTTTGGGTTCCAGCGATTCTACGTGCTCTAGGCACTGTGTCTAGTCAAGTCGTGATTGTTATACCATTTTTTTAGTATATGGTTCGGTCTCCCCCTGGAGCCTGCTGTGTATTTTGCTACTTACGAATGTTCTATCATTACAGTATTGTGTGCTTTGTGTTCTAATCTTGTGTAGAGATTAGTAGAGAGTGTTATATTAATAAATACATCTTTTTATATCACTACTGTGTGGTTCTCCTTTCATTTAGTCATTCAGGAGGTGATACTCTGGTAAAACAAGCAGCTTTACATTCCTTCAAGATTAAGCCTGAAGGCTGCTCTCCACAGCTACCACTAGGATAGCTTTCTAAAGGTTATCTTTGACCTCATACATGATAAGGGTCGTGTGGCCTGGTACAAGGTGCCCACTTTAATTAGTGGACAGCATATACCAGGCCACCTTCTCACAAACTGGAGGTTGTATCTCAGTCGGTGGAGTTAGCAGAGTGGAGCGGGTGAGGTGGGACTCAAGCTGCTTACATCAGTCGTATGAAATACGACAACAATACCTGCACAGTTGCTCAAAGCTGCATGCATACAGAGAAAACTGTGAAGTCCACGATTATCGCAAATTAATATGAACTTATTTTGACTTGTACTTCTGTTGGTTGTCTATTTACGTACTTATATACTATTGATTGACCTCCTCTGATGTGTCTGTAAAACTTACCTTTTGTCTCGAATTTTTGTCCTGAATTTGGACCCTAAATCCTGAATTTTTACACTCACCGTCCTGAATTTGTACTTATGCCAGTTGGTCACCCTAACCCGCCTTCCTCTGTGAGATCCCACCCACCTCTCTGTGAGATCCCACCCCTCTCTTGGTTAGATTCCGCCCACCTCTCTGTGAGATCCCACCCCTCTCTCTGTTAGATTCCGCCCACCTCTCTGTGAGAACCCGCCCTCCTCTCTGTGAGATCCCGCCCTCCTCTCTGTGAGATCCCGCCCACCTCTCTGTGAGAACCCGCCCTCCTCTGTGAGATCCCATCCACCTCTCTGTGAGATCCCGCCCCTCTCTGTGAGATCCCACCCCTCTCTCGGTTAGATCCCGCCCACCTCTTGTGAGAACCCGCCCTCCTCTGTGAGATCCCGCCCACCTCTCTGTGAGATCTCACCCCTCTCTCAGTTATATCCCGCCCACTTCGGTGTGAGAACTCGCCCACCTCTCTGTGAGATCCCGCCCCTCTCTGTTATATCCCGCCCACCTCCATGTGAGAACCCACCACCTCTCTGTGAGAACCTGCCCTCCTCTGTGAGATCCCGCCCCTCTCTGTGAGATCCCTCCCCTCTCTGTTATATCCCGCCCACCTCCATGTGAGTTCCCGCCCACCTCTCTGTGAGATCCTGCCCCTCTCTGTGAGATCCCTCCCTCTCTGTGAGATCCCGCCCCTCTCTATGAAATTCCACCCCTCTCTGTTATATCCCGCCCATCTCCATGTGAGAACCCACCACCTCTCTGTGAGATCCCACCCACCTCTCTGTGAGAACCCGCCCACCTCTCTGTGAGATCCTGCCCCTCTCTCAGTTAGATCCCGCCCACCTCTGTTAGATCCTGCCCACCTCTGTGAGAACACACCCTGCTCTGTTAGATCCCGCCCACCTCTCTGTAAGAGCCCGCCCTCCTCTGTGAGATCCTGCCCACCTCTCTGTGAGAACCCGCCATCCTCTGTGAGATACCGCCCACCTCTCTGTGAGAACCCGCCCTCCTCTGTGAGATCCCGCCCATGCTCACAGCTTGGCAGGGATCTCACTGCCTTCTGTGCATCTGTCCTTACAGTGGACGGACTGAAGGCACAGAAGTTTGGTGAACGGCGCCATGTTGATTGGCTCAATTCAGCAATTTTGTTTTATTTGAAGAATAAAAAACAAGTGGCCCTGCTGTTCTGAGAGCTTTCTGTTTCCTGTTTGAAACTTGCAACTTTTACTAGCAGCTCCAAGCAGGGCAAATGTATATTACAATGCCCACCAAAAATAGGGGTGTGTCATCCACCTACACATAGGGGCGGGAGAACCGTGAGTTTGGCGGGGCGTGAGCGCGGTGACTGATATCTGACCTCCTGCTCCACTGACCTCTACACTGGGCCCTCGTTCCTTCATCATAAGTATGGGTACATCTGGTCAGGTGGCAACAGTGACTGAGAAGGGGTCTTAGAGGGAAGCCAGCCTGCCACAAAAGGTGCCTCAAAGAGGGCAGATGGTCGGAGAACGGTCACTTACCTCAAAGAGGGCCCATGGCCCTGGAACAATCACTTACCTCAAAGAGGGCCCATGGCCCTGGAACAGTCACTTACCTCAAAGAGGGCAGATGGCCGGGGAGCAGTCGCTTACCTCCAAGAGGGCACATGGACAGGGAACAGCCACTCACCTCAAAGAGGGCAGATGGACAGGGAACAGCAACTTACCTCAAAGAGGGCCCATGGCCCTGGAACAGTCACTTACCTCAAAGAGGGCCCATGGCCCTGGAACAGCCACTTACCTCAAAGAGGGCCCATGGCCCTGGAACAGTCGCTTACCTCAAAGAGGGCAGATGGCCGGGGAGCAGTCGCTTACCTCAAAGAGGGCACATGGACAGGGAACAGCAACTCACCTCAAAGAGGGCATATGGCCGTGGAACAGCCACTCACCTCAAAGAGGGCAGATGGCCAGGGAACAACCACTCACCTCAAAGAGGGCAGATGGACAGGGAACAACCACTCACCTCAAAGAGGGCAGATGGACAGGGAACAGCAACTTACCTCAAAGAGGGCAGATGGACAGGGAACAGCAACTTACATCAAAGAGGGCAGATGGCCTGGGAACCGTCACTTACCTCAAAGAGGGCACATGGACAGGGAAAAGCAACTCACCTCAAAGAGAGCAGATGGCTGGGGAAACGTCACTTACCTCAAAGAGGGCAGATGGCCGGGGAACCGTCACTTCAAAGAGGGCAGGTGGTCGGGGAACAGCCACTTACCTCAAAGAGGGCAGATGGCCGGGGAACAGTCACTTACCTCAAAGAGGGCACATGGACAGCGAACAGCAACTCACCTCAAAGAGGGCAGATGGCCGGGGAACAGCTACTCACCTCAAAGAGGGCAGATGGCGAGGGTACTGTCACTTACCTCAAAGAGGGCAGGTGACCGGGGAACAACCACTTACCTCAAAGAGGGCAGATGCCCGGGGAACAGTCGCTTACCTCAAAGAGGGCAGATGGCCTGGGAGCAGTCGCTTACCTCAAAGAGGGCAGATGGCCAGGGAACAGTCACTTCCCTCAAAGAGGGCAGATGACCGGGGAATAACCACTTACCTCAAAGAGGGCAGATGGCCGGGAAGCAGTCGCTTACCTCAAAGAGGGCAGATGGCCAGGGAACAGTCACTTCCCTCAAAGAGGGCAGATGACCGGGGAACAGTCATTTCCCTCAAAGAGGGCAGTTGGCCGGGGAACAGTCGCTTACCTGAAAGAGGGCAGGTGGGCGGGGAACAGTCGCTTACCTCAAAGAGGGCAGATGGCCAGGGAACAGTCACTTCCCTCAAAGAGGGCAGATGACCGGGCAACAGTCACTTCCCTCAAAGAGGGCAGTTGGCCGGGGAGCAGTCGCTCACCTCAAAGAGGGCAGATGGACGGGGAACAGTCGCTTACCTGAAAGAGGGCAGGTGGACGGGGAACAGTCGCTTACCTCAAAGAGGGCAGATGGCCAGGGAACAGTCGCTTTCCCTCAAAGAGGGCAGATGGCCGGGGAGCAGTCGCTTTCCCTGATGTTAAACGCCGGTCCTTTGAGGTGGAGGTTCAACGAAGCTTCTAAAACGTTTTCTTGGAGGCAGCAATCTTCAGGTAGACAGACACTGTGTTTATCCTTCTTGATAAATTGGTTTGGCCCACCTCAAAGGTTGACTATCTCCGCCCGTCTCAGGTCAACTTGGAATTCTTCCAGAACAACAGAACTCCCTGAAGTTTATTGGAAGGGACCGAGTCAAGCTCAGGTCTTCATGACCAGGAAGGGATTTTTTCAGCAAGCCATCCCCCTGGTGCACCGTCCTCAGTGGTTAGCGCCTCCCTCTGGGTGCAGGATCTTTGGTGCTTCCCAGCACATAGTGCCTAGAAGCAGGATCTCTCGGCACACAGTTATCCAGCAGAGCCAGGTCCGGCAGATCACTTTTGTAACATGTCCTGGTCACAGGAAGAGAGCCACAGCCTTCCAAAGCCCCCCGTGCAGGCAGCAGAAAGGGGTCTCTGTCTCCAAGCAAGTGCTTGAGGTGTGAGTGGGCCAAGCTGGGGCTCATAAGGGCAAGTGAAATACCACTGGGGGCAGTAAACCAGTCAGTGACCCCCACTCCAGGGTATATTCAACAACAATGCACTTCCAGACCACTTGAGAACAGGACTCTGCTTCGCTCCCATAACTCAAGTTGCTGAGGAAAGCATGACGTAGCTGCACTTCCGCCCGAGCTGCTGTGAGCCCAGTTTACCTCAAAGGGATTCCAGCCCCTTCTGCCAACACCCCCAAAGACGCAGAGAGTTGTGCAGACAACGTGTCTGGCTTCCACGTCCTTGCACATGTGACCTGTCCCTCCCTCACGTGCTTAGAAGCAGGCGCAAAGTGTCTACACTTCCCGGGCCAGATCTGCTGCCGGCCAGGCCATCCCCCAATGCTGTGCCAGTCGACAGCAATAAACCACCGGGCACTGTCTGATCAGCTGTGATTATCTCTGTAGTGCACCCTTCCCAGGCACACATACACCCAGCGCAGGCGCACCCTGGCAGCGCTGCGTGGTACTTCACACCGATCTGATGTAGGCCAAGCGTGATTAAGCTCACAGCAGCGGGACTGTACATGAGTGGCCTGTAGGCTTCGCTCCAGTGAGGGCTGGTCACTACTACCGGTCACAACAGGGCACGCTGCTTAACACCTGGTGAAGGCAGTAGCCTTTCGCCACTATGAGGGTAGGCTCTGGGTGCCCCTCCCAGTTCAACATGTCATGGCACATGCATGATCCGTGTTTACCCGTGACAGCAAAAATCAGCGTTAGGACGCCTACATTAGTACAGCTGGTCACACATGACAGGGGTGCATGTCCGCAGCCCTGCACAGGACATTTTTACCTCCTAACAAAGAGTCCCTGCAGCGCCCCCTGCTGCTTCTGCAATGAATACACAGTCTAAGAAAGAGTCTCTACCTTGACCTGCAGCGCCCCCTGCTGCTTCTGCAGTGAATACACATAAGTCTAAGAAAGAGCCTCTACCCTGACCTGCAGCGCACCCTGCTGCTTCTGCAGTGAATACAGTCTAAGAGCCTCTACCCTGACCTGCAGCGCCCCCTGCTGCTCCTGTAGTGAATACACATAAGTCTAAGAAAGAGTCTCTACCCTGACCTGCAGCACCCCCTGCTGCTTCTGCAGTGAATACACAGTCTAAGAAAGAGCCTCTACCATGACCTGCAGCGCCCCCTGCTGCTTCTGCAGTGAATACACAGTCTAAGAAAGAGCCTCTACCCTGACCTGCAGCGCCCCCTGCTGCTTCTGCAATGAATACACAGTCTAAGAAAGAGCCTCTACCCTGACCTACAGCGCCCCTGCTGCTTCTGCAGTGAATACACAGTCTAAGAAAGAGCCTCTACCTGACCTGCAGTGCCCCCTGCTGCTTCTGCAGTGAATACACATTAGTCTAAGAGCCTCTACCCTGACCTGCAGCGCCCCCTGCTGCTTATGCAGTGAATACACAGTCTAAGAAAGAGCCTCTACCCTGACCTGCAGCGCCCCCTCCTGCTTCTGCAATGAATACACATTAGTCTAAGAAAGAGCCTCTGCCCTGACCTGCAGCGCCCCCTGCTGCTTCTGCAGTGAATACACAGTCTAAGAAAGAGCCTCTACCCTGACCTGCAGCGCCCCCTGCAGCTTCTGCAATGAATACACAGTGTAAGAAAGAGCCTCTACCCTGACCTGCAGCGCCCCCTGCTGCTTCTGCAATGAATACACAGTCTAAGAGCCTCTACCCTGACCTGCAGCGCCCCCTGCTGCTTCTGCAGTGAATACACAGTCTAACAAAGAGCCTCTACCCTGACCTGCAGCGCCCCTGCAGCTTCTGCAATGAATACACAGTCTAAGAAAGAGCCTCTACCCTGACCTGCAGCGCCCCCTGCTGCTTCTGCAATGAATACACATTAGTCTAAGAGCCTCTACCCTGACCTGCAGCGACCCTGTTGCTACTGCAGTGAATACACAGTCTAAGAAAGAGCCTCTACCCTGACCTGCAGTGCCCCCTGCTGCTTTTGCAGTAAATACACAGTCTAAGAAAGAGCCTCTACCCTGACCTGCAGCGCCTCCTGCTGTTTCTGCAATGAATACACAGTCTAAGAAAGAGCCTCTACCCTGATCTGCAGCGCCCCCTGCTGCTTCTGCAATGAATACACAGTCTAAGAAAGAGCCTCTACCCTGACCTGCAGCGCCCCCTGCTGCTTCTGCAGTGAATACACAGTCTAAGAAAGAGCCTCTACCCTGACCTGCAGCGCCCCCTGCTGCTTCTGCAGTAAATACACAGTCTAAGAAAGAGCCTCTACCCTGACCTGCAGTGACCCCTGCTGCTTCTGCAATGAATAAACAGTCTAAGAAAGAGCCTCTACCCTGCCCTGCAGTGCCCCTGCTGCTTCTGCAATGAATACACAGTCTAAGAGCCTCTACCCTGACCTGCAGCGCCCCTTGCTGCTTCTGCAGTGAATACACATTAGTCTAAGAGCCTCTACCCTAACCTGCAGCGCCCCTGCTGCGTCTGCAGTGAATACACATTAGTCTAAGAAAGAGCCTCTATCCTAACCTGCAGCGCCCCTGCTGCTTCTGCAGTGAATACACATTAGTCTAAGAAAGAGCCTCGGCCCTGACCTGCAGCGCCCCCTGCTGCGTCTGCAATGAATACACATTAGTCTAAGAGCCTCTACCCTGACCTGCAGCGCCCCCTGCTTCTTCTGCTGTGAATACACATTAGTCTAAGAGCCTCTACCCTGACCTGCAGCGACCCTGCTGCTTCTGCAGTGAATACACAGTCTAAGAAAGAGCCTCTACCCTGACCTGCAGCGCCCCCTGCTGCTTCTGCAGTGAATACACAGTCTAAGAAAGAGTCTCTAACTTGACCTGCAGCGCCCCCTGCTGCTCCTGTAGTGAATACACATAAGTCTAAGAAAGAGTCTCTACCCTGACCTGCCGCGCCCCCTGCTGCTTCTGCAGTGAATACACAGTCTAAGAGCCTCTACCCTGACCTGCAGCACCCCCTGCTGCTTCTGCAGTGAATACACAGTCTAAGAAAGAGTCTCTACCTTGACCTGCAGCGCCCCCTGCTGCTCCTGTAGTGAATACACATAAGTCTAAGAAAGAGTCTCTACCCTGACCTGCAGCGCCCCCTGCTGTTTCTGCAGTGAATACACAGTCTACGAGCCTCTACCCTGACCTGCAGCGCCCCCTGCTGCTTCTGCAGTGAATACACAGTCTAAGAAAGAGCCTCTACCCTGACCTGCAGCGCCCCCTGCTGCTTCTACAATGAATACACAGTCTAAGAAAGAGCCTCTACCCTGACCTGCAGCGCCCCTTGCTGCTTCTGAAATGAATACACATTAGTCTAAGAGCCTCTACCCTGACCTGCAGCGCCCACTGCTGCTTCTGCAGTGAATACACATTAGTCTAAGAGCGTCTGCCCTGACCTGCAGTGCCCCTGCTGCTTTTGCAATGAATACACAGTCTAAGAAAGAGCCTCTACCCTGACCTGCAGCGCCCCCTGCTGCTCCTGTAGTGAATACACAGTCTAAGAAAGAGCCTCTACCCTGACCTGCAGCACCCACTGCTGCTTCTGCAGTGAATACACATTAGTCTAAGAGCTTCTACCATGACCTGCAGCGCCCCCTGCTGCTTCTGCAATGAATACACAGTCTAAGAAAGAGCCTCTACCCTGACCTGCAGCGCCCCCTGCTGCTCCTGTACTGAATACACATTAGTCTAAGAAAGAGCCTCTACCCTGACCTGCAGCGACAATGTTGCTACTGCAGTGAATACACAGTCTAAGAAAGAGCCTCTACCCTGACCTGCAGCGCCCCTGCTGCTTTTGCAATGAATACACAGTCGAAGAAAGAGCCTCTACCCTGACCTACAGTGCCCCCTGCTGCTTCTGCAGTAAATACACAGTCTAAGAAAGAGCCTCTACCCTGACCTGCAGCGCCCCCTGCTGCTTCTGCAATGAATACACAGTCTAAGAAAGAGCCTCTACCCTTATCTGCAGCGCCCCCTGCTGCTTCTGCAATGAATACACAGTCTAAGAAAGAGCCTCTACCCTGACCTGCAGCGCCCCCTGCTGCTTCTGCAGTAAATACACAGTCTAAGAAAGAGCCTCTACCCTGACCTGCAGTGACCCCTGCAGTGACCCCTGCTGCTTCTGCAATGAATAAACAGTCTAAGAAAGAGCCTCTACCCTGACCTGCAGCGCCCCCTGCTGCTACTGCAGTGAATACACAGTCTAAGAAAGAGTCTCTACCTTGACCTGCAGCGCCCCCTGCTGCTTCTGCAATGAATACACAGTCTAAGAAAGAGCCTCTGCCCTGACCTGCAGCGCCCCCTGCTGCTTCTGCAGTGAATACACAGTCTAAGAAAGAGCCTCTACCCTGACCTGCAGCGCCCCCTGCTGCTTCTGCAATGACTACACAGTCTAAGAAAGAGCCTCTACCTGACCTGCAGAGCCCCCTGCTGCTTCTGCAATGAATACACAGTCTAAGAAAGAGCCTCTGCCCTGACCTGCAGCAACCCTGCTGCTTCTGCAGTGAATACACAGTCTAACAAAGAGCCTCTACCCTGACCTGCAGCGCCCCCTGCTGCTTCTGCAGTGAATACACAGTCAAAATAAGAGCCTCTGCCCTGACCTGCAGCGCCCCTACTGCTACTGCAGTGAATACACAGTCTAAGAAAGAATCTCTACCCTGACCTGCAGCGCCCCTACTGCTACTGCAGTGAATACACAGTCTAAGAAAGAATCTCTACCCTGACCTGCAGCGCCCACTGCTGCTTCTGCAATGAATACACAGTCTAAGAAAGAATCTCTACCCTGACCTGCAGCGCCCCCTGCTGCTACTGCAGTGAATACACAGTCTAAGAAAGAGTCTCTACCCTGACCTGCAGTGACCCTGCTGCTACTGCAGTGAATACACAGTCTAAGAAAGAGTCTCTACCTTGACCTGCAGCGCCCCCTGCTGCTTCTGCAATGAATACAAAGTCTAAGAGCCTCTACCCTGACCTGCAGCGCCCCCTGCTGCTCATGTAGTGAATACACAGTCTAAGAAAGAGTCTCTACCTTGACCTGCAGCGCCCCCTGCTGCTTCTGCAATGAATGCACAGTATAAGAGCCTCTACTCTGACCTGCAGCGACCCTGCTGCTACTGCAGTGAATACACAGTCTAAGAAAGAGCCTCTACCCTGACCTGCAGCGACCCCTGCTGCTTCTGCAATGAATACACAGTCTAAGAAAGAGCCTCTGCCCTGACCTGCAGCGCCCCTGCTGCTACTGCAGTAAATACACGGTCTAAGAAAGAATCTCTACCCTGACCTGCAGCGCCCCCTGCTGCTACTGCAGTGAATACACAGTCTAAGAAAGAGTCTCTACCTTGACCTGCAGCGCCCCCTGCTGCTCCTGCAGTGAATAAACATTAGTCTAAGAAAGAGCCTCTACCCTGACCTGCAGCTCCCCCTGCTGCTTCTGCAATGAATACACAGTCTAAGAAAGAGCCTCTACCCTGACCTGCAGCACCCCCTGCTGCTACTGCAGTGAATACACAGTCTAAGAAAGAGTCTCTACCTTGACCTGCTGCGCCCCTGCTGCTTCTGCAGTGAATACACAGTCTAAGAAAGAGCCTCTACCCTGACCTGGAGTGCCCCCTGCTGCTTCTGTAGTGAATACACATTAGTCTAGGAAAGAGCCTCTAACCTAACCTGCAGCGCCCCCTGCTGCATCTGCAGTGAATACACAGTCTAAAATAGAGCCTCTACCCTGACCTGCAGTGCCCCCTGCTGCTTCTGTAATGAATACACAGTCTAAGAAAGAGCCTCTACCCCGACCTGCAGGGCCCTGCTGCTTCTGTAGTGAATACACATTAGTCTAGGAAAGAGCCTCTACCCTAAGCTGCAGCGCCCCCTGCTGCTTCTGCAGTGAATAGACAGTCTAAAAAAGAGCCTCTACCCTGACCTGCAGTGCCCCCTGCTGCTTCTGCAATGAATAAACAGTCTAAGAAAGAGCCTCTACCCCGACCTGCAGCGCCCCCTGCTGCTTCTGCAATTAATACACAGTCTAAGAAAGAGCCTCTGCCCTGACCTACAGCGCCCCCTGCTGCTTCACAGTCTAAGAAAGAGCCTCTACCTTGACCTGCAGCGCCCCCTGCTGCTTCACAGTCCAAGAAAGAGCCTCTACCCTGACCTGCAGTGCCCCCTGCTGCTTCTGCAATGAATACACAGTCTAAGAAACAGTCTTTACCTTGACCTGCAGCGCCCCCTGCTGCTTCTGCAATGAATACACAGTCTAAGAAACAGTCTCTACCTTGACCTGCAGCGCCCCCTGCTGCTTCTGCAATGAATACACAGTCTAAGACAGAGCCTCTACCCTGACCTGCAGCGCCCCCTTCTGCTCCTGTAGTGAATACACATAAGTCTAAGAAAGAGCCTCTACCCTGACCTGAAGCGCCCCTGCTGCTTTTGCAATGAATACACAGTCTAAGAAAGAGCCTCTACCCTGACCCGCAGCGCCCCCTGCTGCTTCTGCAGTAAATACAGTCTAAGAAAGAGCCTCTACCCTGACCTGCAGTGACCCCTGCTGCTTCTGCAATGAATACACAGTCTAAGAAAGAGCCTCTACCCTGACCTGCAGCGCCCCCTGCTGCTTCTGCAGTAAATACACAGTCTAAGAAAGAGCCTCTACCCTGACCTGCAGCGCCCCCTGCTTCTTCTGTAGTGAATACACATTAGTCTAGGAAAGAGACTCTAACCTAACCTGCAGCGCCCCCTGCTGCTTCTGCAGTGAATACACAGTCTAAAATAGAGCCTCTACCCTGACCTGCAGTGCCCCCTGCTGCTTCTGCAATGAATACACAGTCTAAGAAAGAGCCTCTACCCCGACCTGCAGCGCCCCTGCTGCTTCTGTAGTGAATACACATTAGTCTAGGAAAGAGCCTCTGCCCTGACCTGCAGCGCCCCCTGCTGCTTCTGCAATGAATGCACAGTCTAATAAAGAGCCTCTACCCCGACCTGCAGCGCCCCCTGCTGCTTCTGCAATGAATACACAGTCTAAGAAAGAGCCTCTGCCCTGACCTACAGCGCCCCCTGCTGCTTCACAGTCTAAGAAAGAGCCTCTACCTTGACCTGCAGCGCCCACTGCTGCTTCACAGTCTAAGAAAGAGCCTCTACCCTGACCTGCAGCGCCCCCTGCTGCTTCTGCAATGAATACACAGTCTAAGAAAGAGTCTCTACCTTGACCTGCAGCGCCCCCTGCTGCTACTGCAGTGAATACACAGTCTTAGAAAGAGTCTATACCTTGACCTGCAGCGCCCCCTGCTGCTTCTGCAATGAATACACAGTCGAAGAAAGAGCCTCTACCCTGACCTGCAGCGCCCCCTGCTGCTTCTGCAATGAATACACAGTCTAAGAAAGAGCCTCTACCCTGACCTGCAGAGCCCCCTGCTGCTTCTGAAATGAATACACAGTCTAAGAAAGAGCCTCTGCCCTGACCTGCAGCAACCCTGCTGCGTCTGCAGTGAATACACAGTCTAACAAAGAGCCTCTGCCCTGACCTGCAGCGCCCCCTGCTGCTACTGGAGTGAATACACAGTCTAAGAAAGAGTCTCTACCCTGACCTGCAGCGATACTGCTGCTACTGCAGTGAATACACAGTCTAAGAAAGAGTCTCTACCTTGACCTGCAGCGCCCCCTGCAGCTTCTGCAATGAATACAAAGTCTAAGAGCCTCTACCCTGACCTGCAGTGCCCCCTGCTGCTCCTGTAGTGAATACACAGTCTTAGAAAGAGTCTCTACCTTGACCTGCAGCGCCCCCTGCTGCTTCTGCAATGAATACACAGTCTAAGAGCCTCTACCCTGACCTGCAGCGACCTTACTGCTACTGCACTGAATACACAGTCTAAGAAAGAGCCTCTACCCTGACCTGCAGCGCCCCCTGCTGCTTCTGCAGTGAATACACAGTCTAAGAAAGAGCCTCTACCCTGACCTGCAGCGCCCCCTGCTGCTTCTGCAGTGAATACACATTAGCCTAAGAAAGAGCCTCTACCCTGACCTGCAGCGCCCTCTGCTGCTTCTGCAATGAATACACAGTCTAAAAAAGAGCCTCTACCCTGACCAGCAGTGCCCCCTGCTGCTTCTGCAGTGAATACACAGTCTAAGAAAGAGCCTCTACCCTGACCTGCAGCGCCCCCTGCTGCTTGTGCAATGAATACACAGTCTAAAAAAGAGCCTCTACCCTGACCAGCAGCGCCCCCTACTGCTTCTGCAGTGAATACACAGTCTAAGAAAGAGCCTCTACCCTGACCTGCAGTGCCCCTTGCTGCTTCTGCAGTGAATACTCATTAGTCCAAGAGCATCTTCCCTGACCTACATCGCCCCCTGCTGCTCCTGTAGTGAATACACATTAGTCTAAGAAAGAGCCTCTACCCTGACCTGCAGCGCCCACTGCAGCTTCAGTAGTGAATACACATTAGTCTAAGAAAGAATATCTACCCTGACCTGCAGCGCCCCCTGCTGCTTCTGCAGTGAATACACAGTCTAAGAAAGAGCCTCTACCCTGACCTGTAGCACCCCTGCTGCTCCTGTAGTGAATACTGATTAGTCTAAGAAAGAGCCTCTACCCTGACCTGCAGCGCCCCTGCTGCTTCTGCAGTGAATACACAGTCTAAGAGCCTCTACCCTGACCTGCAGCGCCCCTGCTGCTTCTACAGTGAATACACAGTCTAAGAAAGAGCCTCTGCCCTGACCTGCAGCGCCCCTGCTGCTTCTGCAGTGAATACACAGTCTTAGAAAGAGCCTCTACCCTGACGTGCAGCGCTCCTGCTGCTTCTGTAGTGAATGCATAGTCTAAGAAAGAGTCTCTACCCTGACCTGCAGCGCCCCTGCTGCTTCTGCCGTGAATACACAGTCTAAGAGCCTCTACCCTGACCTGCAGTGCCCCTGCTGCTTCTGCAGTGAATACACAGTCTAAGAGCCTCTACCCTGACCTACAGCGCCCCTGCTGCTTCTGCAGTGAATACACAGTCTAAGAAAGAGCCTCCGCCCTGACCTGCAGCGCCCCTGCTGCTTCTGCAGTGAATACACATTATTCTAAGTAAGAGCCTCTATCCTGACCTGCAGCGCCCCCTGCTGCTTCTGCAGTGAATACACATTAATCTAAGAGCCTCTACCCTGACCTGCAGCGCCCCCTGCTGCTTCTGCAGTGAATACACATTAGTCGAAGAGCCTCTACCCTAACCTGCAGCGCCCCCTGCTGCTCCTGTAGTGAATACACATTAGTCTTAGAGCCTCTATCCTGACCTGCAGCGACCCCTGCAGCTTCTACAGTGAATACACAGTCTAAGAAAGAGTCTCTACCCTGACCAGCAGCACCCCTGCTGCTTCTGCAGTGAATACACAGTCTAAGAAAGACCCTATTCCCTGACCTGCAGAGCCCCCTGCTGCTTCTGCAATGAATACACAGTCTAAGAAAGAGCCTCTACCTTGACCTGCAGCGTGCCCTGCAGCTTCTGCAGTGAATACACAGTCTAAGAAAGAGCCTCTACCCTGACCGGCAGCGCCCCCTGCTGCTTCTGCAGTGAATACAGAGTCTAAGAAAGAGCCTATTCCCTGACCTGCAGCACCTCCTGCAGCTTCTGTAGTGAATACACATTAGTCTAAGAAAGAGCCTCTACCTTGACCTGCAGCGCCCCCTGCTGCTTCTGCAGTAAATACACAGTCTAAGAAAGAGCCTCTACCCTGACCTGCAGCACCCCCTGCTGCTTCTGCAGTGAATACACAGTCTAAGAAAGATCCTCTACCCTGACCTGCACCGCCCCCTGCTGCTTCTGCAGTAAATACACATTAGTCTAAGTAAGAGCCTCTACATTGACCTGCAGCACTCCCTGCAGCTTCTGCAATGAATACACAGTCTAAGAAAGAGCCTCTACCCTGACCAGCAGTGCCCCCTGCTGCTTCTGTAGTGAATACACAGTCTAAGAAAGAGCCTCTACCCTGCCCTGCAGTGCCCCTGCTGCTTCTGCAATGAATACACAGTCTAAGAGCCTCTACCCTCACCTGCAGCGCCCCCTGCTGCTTCTGTAGTGAATACACAGTCTAAGAAAGAGTCTATACCTTGACCTGCAGCGCCCCCTGCTGCTTCTGCAATGAATACACAGTCGAAGAAAGAGCCTCTACCCTGACCTGCAGCACTCCCTGCAGCTTCTGCAATGAATACACAGTCTAAGAAAGAGCCTCTGCCCTGCCCTGCAGCGCCCCTGCTGCTTCTACAATGAATACACAGTCTAAGTAAGAGCCTCTGCCCTGACCTACAGCACCCCTGCTGCTTCTGCAATGAATACACAGTCTAAGAAAGAGCCTATACCCTGACCTGCAGCGCCCCTGCTGCTTCTGCAGTGAATACACAGTCTAAAAAAAGCCTCTACCCTGACCTGCAGCGCCCCCTGCTGCTTCTGCAATGAATACACAGTCTAAGAAAGAGCCTCTGCTCTGACCTGCAGCGCCCCCTGCTGCTCCTGTAGTGAATACACATTAGTCTAAGAAAGAGCCTCTACCCTATCCTGCCGCGCCCCCTACTGCTTCTGCAAGGAATACACAGTCTAAGAAAGAGCCTCTGCCCTGACCTGCCGCGCCCCTGCTGCTTCTGCAGTGAATACACAGTCTAAGAAAGAGCCTCTACCCTGACCTGCAGCACCCCCTGCAGCTTCTGCAGTTAATGCACAGTCTAAGAAAGAGTCTCTACCCTGACCGGCAGCACCCCTGCTGCTTCTGCAGTGAATACACAGTCTAAGAAAGAGCCTCTACCCTGACCTGCAGCGTCCCCTGCTGCTCCTGTAGTGAATACACAGTTTAAGAAAGAGCCTCTTCCCTGACCTGCAGCGCCTCCTGCAGCTTCTGCAATGAATACACAGTCTAAGAGCCTCTACCCTGACTTGCAGCGCCTGCTGCTGCTTCTGTAGTGAATACATATTAGTCTAAGAAAGAGCCTCTACCCTGACCTGCATCGCCCCTGCTGCTTCTGCAATGAATGCACATTAGTCTAAGAAAGAGCCTCTACCCTGACCTGCAGCGCCCCCTGCTGCTTCTGCAATGAATACACAGTCTAAGGAAGAGCCTCTACCTGACCTGCAGCGCCCCCTGCTGCTTCTGCAATGAATACACCGTCTAAGAAAGAGCCTCTGCCCTGACCTGCAGCAACCCTGCTGCTTCTGCAGTGAATACACAGTCTAACAAAGAGCCTCTGCCCTGACCTGCAGCGCCCCCTGCTGCTTCTGCAGTGAATACACAGTCTTAGAAAGAGCTTCTACCCTGACGTGCAGCGCCCCTGCTGCTTCTGCAGTGAATACACAGTCTTAGAAAGAGCTTCTACCCTGACGTGCAGCGCCCCTGCTGCTTCTGTAGTGAATACACAGTCTAAGAAAGAGTCTCTACCCTGACCTGCAGCGCCCCTGCTGCTTCTGCAGTGAATACACAGTCTAAGAGCCTCTACCCTGACCTGCAGCGCCCCTGCTGCTTCTGCAGTGAATACACAGTCTAAGAAAGAGCCTCTACCCTGACCTGCAGCGCACCCTGCTGCTACTGTAGTGAATACACAGTCTAAGAAAGAGCCTCGGGCCAGCCCTGCAGCGCCCCCCGTTGCTTCTGCAGTGAATACACATTAGTCTAAGAAAGAGCCTCTATCCTGACCTGCAGCGCCCCCTGCTGCTTCTGCAGTGAATACACATTAGTCTAAGAGCCTCTACACTGAGCTGCAGCACCCCCTGCTGCTTCTGCAGTGAATACACATTAGTCTAAGAGCCTCTACCCTGACCGGCAGCGCCCCTGCTGCTTCTGCAGTGAATACACAGTCTAAGAAAGAGCCTATTCCCTGACCTGCATCGCCTCCTGCAGCTTCTGTAGTGAATACACAGTCTAAGAAAGAGCCTCTACCCTGACCTGCAGCGCACCCTGCTGCTACTGTAGTGAATACACAGTCTAAGAAAGAGTCTCTACCTTGACCTGCAGCGCCCCCTGCTGCTTTTGAAATGAATACACAGTCTAAGACAGAGCCTCTACCCTGACCTGCAGCGCCCCTGCTGCTCCTGTAGTGAATACACATAAGTCTAAGAAAGAGCCTCTACCCTGACCTGCAGCGCCCCTGCTGCTTTTGCAATGAATACACAGTCTAAGAAAGAGCCTCTACCCTGACCTGCAGCGCCCCTGCTGCTTTTGCAATGAATACACAGTCTAAGAAAGAGCCTCTACCCTGACCTGCTGCGCCCCCTGCTGCTTCTGCAATGAATACACAGTCCAAGAAAGAGCCTCTACCCTGACCTGCAGCGCCCCCTGCTGCTTCTGCAGTAAATACACAGTCTAAGAGCCTCTACCCTGACCTGCAGTGACCCCTGCTGCTTCTGCAATGAATACACGGTCTAAGAAAGAGACTCTACCCTGACTTGCAGCGCCCCCTGCTGCTACTGCAGTTAAAACACAGTCTAAGAAAGAGTCGCTACCTTGAGCTGAAGCGCCCCCTGCTGTTTCTGCAATGAATACACAGTCTAAGAACGAGCCTCTGCCCTGACCTGCAGCGCCACCTGCTGCTTCTGCAATGAATACACAGTCTAAGAAAGAGCCTCTACCCTGACCTGCAGAGCCCCCTGCTGCTTCTGCAATGAATACACAGTCTAAGAAAGAGCCTCTGCCCTGACCTGCAGCAACCCTGCTGAGTCTGCAGTGAATACACAGTCTAACAAAGAGCCTCTGCCCTGACCTGCAGCGCCCCCTGCTGCTACTGCAGTGAATACACAGTCTAAGAAAGAGTCTCTACCCTGACCTGCAGCGACACTGCTGCTACTGCTGTGAATACACAGTCTAAGAAAGAGTCTCTACCTTGACCTGCAGCGCCCCCTGCTGCTTCTGCAATGAATACAAAGTCTAAGAGCCTCTACCCTGACCTGCAGTGCCCCCTGCTGCTCCTGTAGTGAATACACAGTCTAAGAAAGAGTCTCTACCTTGACCTGCAGCGCCCCCTGCTGCTTCTGCAATGAATACACAGTCTAAGAGCCTCTACCCTGACCTGCAGCGACCCTACTGCTACTGCAGTGAATACACAGTCTAAGAAAGAGCCTCTACCCTGACCTGCAGCGCCCCCTGCTGCTTCTGCAATGAATACACAGTCTAAGAGCCTCTACCCTGACCTGCAGCGACCCTACTGCTTCTGCAGTGAATACACAGTCTAAGAAAGAGCCTCTACCCTGATCTGCAGCGCCCCCTGCTGCTTCTGCAGTGAATACACATTAGCCTAAGAAAGAGCCTCTACCCTGACATGCAGCGCCCGCTGCTGCTTCTGCAATGAATACACAGTCTAAAAAAAGAGCCTCTACCCTGACCAGCAGTGCCCCCCTGCTGCTTCTGCAGTGAATACACAGTCTAAGAAAGAGCCTCTACCCTGACCTGCAGCGCCCCCTGCTGCTTGTGCAATGAATACACAGTCTAAAAAAGAGCCTCTACCCTGACCAGCAGCGCCCCCTACTGCTTCTGCAGTGAATACACAGTCTAAGAAAGAGCCTCTACCCTGACCTGCAGTGCCCCTTGCTGCTTCTGCAGTGAATACACACTAGTCCAAGAGCATCTTCCCTGACCTACAGCGCCCCCTGCTGCTCCTGTAGTGAATACACATTAGTCTAAGAAAGAGCCCCTACCCTGACCTGCAGCGCCCACTGCAGCTTCAGTAGTGAATACACATTAGTCTAAGAAAGACTATCTACCCTGACCTGCAGTGCCCCCTGCTGCTTCTGCAGTGAATACACAGTCTAAGAAAGAGCCTCTACCCTGACCTGTAGCACCCCTGCTGCCCCTGTAGTGAATACTGATTAGTCTAAGAAAGAGCCTCTACCCTGACCTGCAGCACCCCTGCTGCTTCTGCAGTGAATACACAGTCTAAGAGCCTCTACCCTGACCTGCAGCGCCCCTGCTGCTTCTGCAGTGAATACACAGTCTAAGAAAGAGCCTCTGCCCTGACCTGCAGCGCCCCTGCTGCTTCTGCAGTGAATACACAGTCTTAGAAAGAGCCTCTACCCTGACGTGCAGCGCTCCTGCTGCTTCTGTAGTGAATGCATAGTCTAAGAAAGAGTCTCTACCCTGACCTGCAGCGCCCCTGCTGCTTCTGCCGTGAATACACAGTCTAAGAGCCTCTACCCTGACCTACAGCGCCCCTGCTGCTTCTGCAGTGAATACACAGTCTAAGAAAGAGCCTCTGCCCTGACCTGCAGCGCCCCTGCTGCTTCTGCAGTGAATACACATTATTCTAAGTAAGAGCCTCTATCCTGACCTGCAGCGCCCCCTGCTGCTTCTGCAGTGAATACACATTAGTCGAAGAGCCTCTACCCTAACCTGCAGCGCCCCCTGCTGCTTCTGCAGTGAATACACATTAGTCGAAGAGCCTCTACCCTGACCTGCACGCCCCCTGCTGCTTCTGCAGTGAATACACAGTCTAAGAAAGAGCCTCTACCCTGACCTGCAGCGCCCCTGCAGCTTCTGCAATGAATACACATTAGTCTTAGAGCCTCTATCCTGACCTGCAGCGCCCCCTGCTACTCCTGTAGTGAATACACATTAGTCTTAGAGCCTCTATCCTGACCTGCAGCGCCCCCTGCAGCTTCAACAGTGAATACACAGTCTAAGAAAGAGTCTCTACCCTGACCGGCAGCGCCCCTGCTGCTTCTGCAGTGAATACACAGTCTAAGAAAGACCCTATTCCCTGACCTGCAGAGCCCCCTGCTGCTTCTGCAATGAATACACAGTCTAAGAAAGAGCCTCTACCTTGACCTGCAGCGTGCCTTGCAGCTTCTGCAGTGAATACACAGTCTAAGAAAGAGCCTCTACCCTGACCGGCAGCGCCCCCTGCTGCTTCTGCAGTGAATACAGAGTCTAAGAAAGAGCCTATTCCCTGACCTGCAGCACCTCCTGCAGCTTCTGTAGTGAATACACATTAGTCTAAGAAAGAGCCTCTACCTTGACCTGCAGCGCCCCCTGCTGCTTCTGCAGTAAATACACAGTCTAAGAAAGAGCCTCTACCCTGACCTGCAGCACCCCCTGCTGCTTCTGCAGTGAATACACAGTCTAAGAAAGATCCTCTACCCTGACCTGCACCGCCCCCTGCTGCTTCTGCAGTAAATACACATTAGTCTAAGTAAGAGCCTCTACATTGACCTGCAGCATTCCCTGCAGCTTCTGCAATGAATACACAGTCTAAGAAAGAGCCTCTACCCTGACCAGCAGCGCCCCCTGCTGCTTCTGTAGTGAATACACAGTCTAAGAAAGAGCCTCTACCCTGCCCTGCAGTGCCCCTGCTGCTTCTGCAATGAATACACAGTCTAAGAGCCTCTACCCTCACCTGCAGCGCCCCCTGCTGCTTCTGTAGTGAATACACAGTCTAAGAAAGAGTCTCTACCTTGACCTGCAGCGCCCCCTGCTGCTCCTGTAGTGAATACACATAAGTCTAAGAAAGAGCCTCAGCCCTGCCCTGCAGCGCCCGCTGCTGCTTCTGCAATGAATACACAGTCTAAGAGCCTCTACCCTGACCTGCAGCGCCCCTGCTGCTTCTGCAATGAATACACAGTCTAAGTAAGAGCCTCTGCCCTGACCTACAGCACCCCTGCTGCTTCTGCAATGAATACACAGTCTAAGAAAGAGCCTATACCCTGACCTGCAGCGCCCCTGCTGCTTCTGCAGTGAATACACAGTCTAAAAAAAAGCCTCTACCCTGACCTGCAGCGCCCCCTGCTGCTTCTGCAATGAATACACAGTCTAAGAAAGAGCCTCTGCCCTGACCTGCAGCGCCCCCTGCTGCTCCTGTAGTGAATACACATTAGTCTAAGAAAGAGCCTCTACCCTGACCTGCCGCGCCCCCTACTGCTTCTGCAATGAATACACAGTCTAAGAAAGAGCCTCTGCCCTGACCTGCCGCGCCCCTGCTGCTTCTGCAGTGAATACACAGTCTAAGAAAGAGCCTCTACCCTGACCTGCAGCACCCCCTGCAGCTTCTGCAGTTAATGCACAGTCTAAGAAAGAGTCTCTACCCTGACCGGAAGCACCCCTGCTGCTTCTGCAGTGAATACACAGTCTAAGAAAGAGCCTCTACCCTGACCTGCAGCGTCCCCTGCTGCTCCTGTAGTGAATACACAGTTTAAGAAAGAGCCTCTTCCCTGACCTGCAGCGCCTCCTGCAGCTTCTGCAATGAATACACATTAGTCTAAGAGCCTCTACCCTGACCTGCAGCGCCTGCTGCTGCTTCTGTAGTGAATACACATTAGTCTAAGAAAGAGCCTCTACCCTGACATGCAGCGCCCCCTGCAGCTTCTGCAATGAATACACAGTCTAAGAGCCTCTACCATGACCTGCAGCGCCTGCTGCTGCTTCTGTAGTGAATACACATTAGTCTAAGAAAGAGCCTCTACCCTGACCTGCAGCGCCCCTGCTGCTTCTGCAATGAATGCACATTAGTCTAAGAAAGAGCCTCTACCCTGACCTGCAGCGCCCCCTGCTGCTTCTGCAATGAATACACAGTCTAAGAAAGAGCCTCTACCTGACCTGCAGCGCCCCCTGCTGCTTCTGCAATGAATACACCGTCTAAGAAAGAGCCTCTGCCCTGACCTGCAGCAACCCTGCTGCTTCTGCAGTGAATACACAGTCTAACAAAGAGCCTATGCCCTGACCTGCAGCGCCCCCTGCTGCTTCTGCAGTGAATACACAGTCTAAGAGCCTCTGCCCTGACCTGCAGCGCCCCTACTGCTACTGCAGTGAATACACAGTCTAAGAAAGAATCTCTACCCTGACCTGCAGCACCCCCTGCTGCTACTGCAGTGAATAAAACAGTCTAAGAAAGAGCCTCTACCCTGACCTGCAGCGACCATGCTGCTACTGCAGTGAATACACAGTCTAAGAAAGAGTCTCTACCTTGACCTGCAGCGCCCCCTGCTGCTTCTGCAATGAACGCAAAGTCTAAGAGCCTCTACCCTGACCTGCAGCGCCCCCTGCTGCTCCTGTAGTGAATACACAGTCTAAGAAAGAATCTCTACCTTGAACTGCAACGCTCCGTGCTGCTTCTGCAGTGAATACACAGTCTAAGAAAGAGCCTCTAACCTGACCTGCAGCGACCCCTGCTGCTTCTGCAATTAATACACAGTCTAAGAAAGAGCCTCTGCCCTGACCTGCAGCGCCCCTGCTGCTACTGCAGTGAATACACAGTCTAAGAAAGAATCTCTACCCTGACCTGCAGCGCCCCCTGCTGCTACTGCAGTGAATACAAAGTCTAAGAAAGAGTCTCTACCTTGACCTGCAGCGACCCCTGCTGCTCCTGCAGTGAATACACATTAGTCTAAGAAAGAGCCTCTACCCTGACCTGCAGCGCCCCTGCTGCTTCTGCAGTGAATACACAGTCTAAGAAAGAGACTCTACCCTGACCTGCAGCGCCCCTGCTGCTTCTGCAGTGAATACACAGTCTAAGAAAGAGCCTCTACCCTGACCTGCAGCGCCCCTGCTGCTTCTGTAGTGAATACACATTAGTCTAGGAAAGAGGCTCTATCCTAACCTGCAGCGCCCCCTGCTGCTTCTGCAGTGAATAAACAGTCTAAAAAAGAGCCTCTACCCTGACCTGCAGTGCCCCATGCTGCTTCTGCAATGAATACACAGTCTAAGAAAGAGCCTCTACCCCGACCTGCAGCGCCCCCTGCTGCTTCTGCAATGAATACACAGTCTAAGAAAGAGCCTCTGCCCTGACCTACAGTGCCCCCTGCTGCATCACAGTCTAAGAAAGAGCCTTTACCTTGACCTGCAGTGCCCCCTGCTGCTTCTGCAGTGAATACACATTAGTCCAAGAGCCTCTACCCTGACCTACAGCGCCCCCTGCTGCTCCTGTAGTGAATACACATTAGTCTAAGAAAGAGCCTCTACCCTGACCTGCAGCGCCCCCTGCTGCTCCTGTAGTGAATACCCATTAGTCTAAGAGCCTCTACCCTGACCTGTAGCACCCCTGCTGCTTCTGCAGTGAATACACAGTCTAAGAGCCTCTACCCTGACCTGCAGCGCCCCTGCTGCTTCTGCAGTGAATACACAGTCTTAGAAAGAGCTTCTACCCTTACGTGCAGCGCCCCTGCTGCTTCTGTAGTGAATACACAGTCTAAGAAAGAGTCTCTACCCTGACCTGCAGCGCCCCTGCTGCTTCTGCAGTGAATACACAGTCTAAGAGCCTCTACCCTGACCTGCAGCGCCCCTGCTGCTTCTGCAGTGAATACACAGTCTAAGAGCCTCTACCCTGACCTGCAACACCCCTGCTGCTTCTGCAGTAAATACACAGTCTAAGAAAGAGCCTCTGCCCTGACCTGCAGCATCCCTGCTGCTTCTGCAGTGAATACACAGTATAAGAAAGAGCCTCGGGCCAGCCCTGCAGCGCCCCCCGTTGCTTCTGCAGTGAATACACATTAGTCTAAGAAAGAGCCTCTATCCTGACCTGCAGCGCCCCCTGCTGCTTCTGCAGTGAATACACATTAGTCTAAGAGCCTCTACACTGAGCTGCAGCGCCCCTGCTGCTTCTGCAGTGAATACACATTAGTCTAAGAGCCTCTACCCTGACCTGCAGCGTCCCCTGCAGCTTCTGCAGTGAATACACAGTCTAAGAAAGAGTCTCTACCCTGACCGGCAGCGCCCTGCTGCTTCTGCAGTGAATACACAGTCTAAGAAAGAGCCTATTCCCTGACCTGCATCGCCTCCTGCAGCTTCTGTAGTGAATACACAGTCTAGGAAAGAGCCTCTACCTTGACCTGCAGCGCCCCCTGCAGCTTCTGCAGTGAATACACAGTCTAAGAAAGAGCCTCTACCCTGACCGGCAGCGCCCCTGCTGCTTCTGCAGTGAATACACAGTCTAAGAAAGAGCCTTTTCCCTGACCTGCAGCGCCTCCTGCAGCTTCTGTAGTGAATACACATTAGTCTAAGAAAGAGCCTCTACCCTGACCTGCAGCATCCCCTGCTGCTTCTGCAGTGAATACACAGTCTAAGAAAGATCCTCTACCCTGACCTGCAGTGCCCCCTGCTGCTTCTGCAGTAAATACAAATTAGTCTAAGTAAGAGCCTCTACCTTGACCTGCAGCACCCCTGCAGCTTCTGCATTGAATACACAGTCTAAGAAAGAGCCTCTACCCTGCCCTGCAGCGCCCCTGCTGCTTCTGCAATGAATACACAGTCTAAGAGCCTCTACCCTGACCTGCAGCGCCCCTGCTGCTTCTGCAATGAATACACAGTCTAAGAAAGAGCCTCTGCCCTGACCTACAGCGCCCCTGCTGCTTCTGCAATGAATACACAGTCTAAGAAAGAGCCTCTACCCTGACCTGCAGCGCCCCTGCTGCTTCTGCAGTGAATACACAGTCTAAGAAAAAGCCTCTACCCTGACCTGCAGCGCCCCTGCTGCTTCTGCAATGAATACACAGTCTAAGAAAAAGCCTCTACCCTGACCTGCAGCGCCCCCTGCTGCTTCTGCAATGAATACACAGTCTAAGAAAGAGCCTCTGCCCTGACCTGCAGCGCCCCCTGCCGCTCCTATAGTGAATACACATTAGTCTAAGAAAGAGCCTCTACCCTGACCTGCAGCACCCCCTGCAGCTTCTGCAGTTAATGCACAGTCTAAGAAAGAGTCTCTACCCTGACCGGAAGCACCCCTGCTGCTTCTGCAGTGAATACACAGTCTAAGAAAGAGCCTCTACCCTGACCTGCAGCGTCCCCTGCTGCTCCTGTAGTGAATACACAGTTTAAGAAAGAGCCTCTTCCCTGACCTGCAGCGCCTCCTGCAGCTTCTGCAATGAATACACATTAGTCTAAGAGCCTCTACCCTGACCTGCAGCGCCTGCTGCTGCTTCTGTAGTGAATACACATTAGTCTAAGAAAGAGCCTCTACCCTGACATGCAGCGCCCCCTGCAGCTTCTGCAATGAATACACAGTCTAAGAGCCTCTACCATGACCTGCAGCGCCTGCTGCTGCTTCTGTAGTGAATACACATTAGTCTAAGAAAGAGCCTCTACCCTGACCTGCAGCGCCCCTGCTGCTTCTGCAATGAATGCACATTAGTCTAAGAAAGAGCCTCTACCCTGACCTGCAGCGCCCCCTGCTGCTTCTGCAATGAATACACAGTCTAAGAAAGAGCCTCTACCTGACCTGCAGCGCCCCCTGCTGCTTCTGCAATGAATACACCGTCTAAGAAAGAGCCTCTGCCCTGACCTGCAGCAACCCTGCTGCTTCTGCAGTGAATACACAGTCTAACAAAGAGCCTATGCCCTGACCTGCAGCGCCCCCTGCTGCTTCTGCAGTGAATACACAGTCTAAGAGCCTCTGCCCTGACCTGCAGCGCCCCTACTGCTACTGCAGTGAATACACAGTCTAAGAAAGAATCTCTACCCTGACCTGCAGCACCCCCTGCTGCTACTGCAGTGAATAAAACAGTCTAAGAAAGAGCCTCTACCCTGACCTGCAGCGACCATGCTGCTACTGCAGTGAATACACAGTCTAAGAAAGAGTCTCTACCTTGACCTGCAGCGCCCCCTGCTGCTTCTGCAATGAACGCAAAGTCTAAGAGCCTCTACCCTGACCTGCAGCGCCCCCTGCTGCTCCTGTAGTGAATACACAGTCTAAGAAAGAATCTCTACCTTGAACTGCAACGCTCCGTGCTGCTTCTGCAGTGAATACACAGTCTAAGAAAGAGCCTCTAACCTGACCTGCAGCGACCCCTGCTGCTTCTGCAATTAATACACAGTCTAAGAAAGAGCCTCTGCCCTGACCTGCAGCGCCCCTGCTGCTACTGCAGTGAATACACAGTCTAAGAAAGAATCTCTACCCTGACCTGCAGCGCCCCCTGCTGCTACTGCAGTGAATACAAAGTCTAAGAAAGAGTCTCTACCTTGACCTGCAGCGACCCCTGCTGCTCCTGCAGTGAATACACATTAGTCTAAGAAAGAGCCTCTACCCTGACCTGCAGCGCCCCTGCTGCTTCTGCAGTGAATACACAGTCTAAGAAAGAGACTCTACCCTGACCTGCAGCGCCCCTGCTGCTTCTGCAGTGAATACACAGTCTAAGAAAGAGCCTCTACCCTGACCTGCAGCGCCCCTGCTGCTTCTGTAGTGAATACACATTAGTCTAGGAAAGAGGCTCTATCCTAACCTGCAGCGCCCCCTGCTGCTTCTGCAGTGAATAAACAGTCTAAAAAAGAGCCTCTACCCTGACCTGCAGTGCCCCATGCTGCTTCTGCAATGAATACACAGTCTAAGAAAGAGCCTCTACCCCGACCTGCAGCGCCCCCTGCTGCTTCTGCAATGAATACACAGTCTAAGAAAGAGCCTCTGCCCTGACCTACAGTGCCCCCTGCTGCATCACAGTCTAAGAAAGAGCCTTTACCTTGACCTGCAGTGCCCCCTGCTGCTTCTGCAGTGAATACACATTAGTCCAAGAGCCTCTACCCTGACCTACAGCGCCCCCTGCTGCTCCTGTAGTGAATACACATTAGTCTAAGAAAGAGCCTCTACCCTGACCTGCAGCGCCCCCTGCTGCTCCTGTAGTGAATACCCATTAGTCTAAGAGCCTCTACCCTGACCTGTAGCACCCCTGCTGCTTCTGCAGTGAATACACAGTCTAAGAGCCTCTACCCTGACCTGCAGCGCCCCTGCTGCTTCTGCAGTGAATACACAGTCTTAGAAAGAGCTTCTACCCTTACGTGCAGCGCCCCTGCTGCTTCTGTAGTGAATACACAGTCTAAGAAAGAGTCTCTACCCTGACCTGCAGCGCCCCTGCTGCTTCTGCAGTGAATACACAGTCTAAGAGCCTCTACCCTGACCTGCAGCGCCCCTGCTGCTTCTGCAGTGAATACACAGTCTAAGAGCCTCTACCCTGACCTGCAACACCCCTGCTGCTTCTGCAGTAAATACACAGTCTAAGAAAGAGCCTCTGCCCTGACCTGCAGCATCCCTGCTGCTTCTGCAGTGAATACACAGTATAAGAAAGAGCCTCGGGCCAGCCCTGCAGCGCCCCCCGTTGCTTCTGCAGTGAATACACATTAGTCTAAGAAAGAGCCTCTATCCTGACCTGCAGCGCCCCCTGCTGCTTCTGCAGTGAATACACATTAGTCTAAGAGCCTCTACACTGAGCTGCAGCGCCCCTGCTGCTTCTGCAGTGAATACACATTAGTCTAAGAGCCTCTACCCTGACCTGCAGCGTCCCCTGCAGCTTCTGCAGTGAATACACAGTCTAAGAAAGAGTCTCTACCCTGACCGGCAGCGCCCTGCTGCTTCTGCAGTGAATACACAGTCTAAGAAAGAACCTATTCCCTGACCTGCATCGCCTCCTGCAGCTTCTGTAGTGAATACACAGTCTAGGAAAGAGCCTCTACCTTGACCTGCAGCGCCCCCTGCAGCTTCTGCAGTGAATACACAGTCTAAGAAAGAGCCTCTACCCTGACCGGCAGCGCCCCTGCTGCTTCTGCAGTGAATACACAGTCTAAGAAAGAGCCTTTTCCCTGACCTGCAGCGCCTCCTGCAGCTTCTGTAGTGAATACACATTAGTCTAAGAAAGAGCCTCTACCCTGACCTGCAGCATCCCCTGCTGCTTCTGCAGTGAATACACAGTCTAAGAAAGATCCTCTACCCTGACCTGCAGTGCCCCCTGCTGCTTCTGCAGTAAATACAAATTAGTCTAAGTAAGAGCCTCTACCTTGACCTGCAGCACCCCTGCAGCTTCTGCATTGAATACACAGTCTAAGAAAGAGCCTCTACCCTGCCCTGCAGCGCCCCTGCTGCTTCTGCAATGAATACACAGTCTAAGAGCCTCTACCCTGACCTGCAGCGCCCCTGCTGCTTCTGCAATGAATACACAGTCTAAGAAAGAGCCTCTGCCCTGACCTACAGCGCCCCTGCTGCTTCTGCAATGAATACACAGTCTAAGAAAGAGCCTCTACCCTGACCTGCAGCGCCCCTGCTGCTTCTGCAGTGAATACACAGTCTAAGAAAAAGCCTCTACCCTGACCTGCAGCGCCCCTGCTGCTTCTGCAATGAATACACAGTCTAAGAAAAAGCCTCTACCCTGACCTGCAGCGCCCCCTGCTGCTTCTGCAATGAATACACAGTCTAAGAAAGAGCCTCTGCCCTGACCTGCAGCGCCCCCTGCCGCTCCTATAGTGAATACACATTAGTCTAAGAAAGAGCCTCTACCCTGACCTGCAGCGCCCCCTGCTGCTTCTGCAATGAATACACAGTCTAAGAAAGAGCCTCTGCCCCGACGTGCAGCGCCCCTGCTGCTTCTGGAGTGAATACATAGTCTAAGAAAGAGCCCCTACCCTGACCTGCCGCGCCCCCTGCAGCTTCTGCAGTGAATACACTGTCTAAGAAAGAGTCTCTACCCTGACAGGCAGCACCCCTGCTGCTTCTGCAGTGAATACACAGTCTAAGAAAGAGCCTCTACCCTGACCTGCAGCGCCTCCTGCAGCTTCTCCAATGAATACACATTAGTCTAAGAGCCTCGGCCCAGCCCTGCAGCGCCCCCTGCTGCTTCTGTAGTGAATACCCATTAGTCTAAGAAAGAGCCTCTACCCTGACCTGCAGCGCCCCTGCTGCTTCTGCAGTGAATACACACTCTAAGACCCTCTACCCTGACCTGCAGCGCCCCTGCTGCTTCTGCAGTGAATACACAATCTTAGAAAGAGCTTCTACCCTGACGTGCAGCGCCCCTGCTGCTTCTGTAGTGAATACACAGTCTAAGAAAGAGTCTCTACCCTGACCTGCAGCGCCCCTGCTGCTTCTGCAGTGAATACACAGTCTAAGAGCCTCTACCCTGACCTACAGCGCCCCTGCTGCTTCTGCAGTGAATACACAGTCTAAGAGCCTCTACCCTGACCTGCAGCACCCCTGCTGCTTCTGCAGTAAATACACAGTCTAAGAAAGAGCCTCTGCCCTGACCTGCAGCATCCCTGCTGCTTCTGCAGTGAATACACAGTCTAAGAAAGAGCCTCGGGCAAGCCCTGCAGCGCCCCCCGTTGCTTCTGCAGTGAATACACATTAGTCTAAGAAAGAGCCTCTATCCTGACCTGCAGCACCCCCCGCTGCTTCTGCAGTGAATACACATTAGTCTAAGAGCCTCTACACTGAGCTGCAGCGCCCCCTGCTGCTTCTGCAGTGAATACACATTAGTCTAAGAGCCTCTACCCTGACCTGCAGCGCCCCCTGCAGCTTCTGCAGTGAATACACAGTCTAAGAAAGAGTCTCTACCCTGACCGGCAGCGCCCCTGCTGCTTCTGCAGTGAATACACAGTCTAAGAAAGAGCCTATTCCCTGACCTGCATCGCCTCCTGCAGCTTCTGTAGTGAATACACAGTCTAAGAAAGAGCCTCTACCTTGACCTGCAGCGCCCCCTGCAGCTTCTGCAGTGAATACACAGTCTAAGAAAGAGCCTCTACCCTGACCGGCAGCGCCCCTGCTGCTTCTGCAGTGAATACACAGTCTAAGAAAGAGCCTTTTCCCTGACCTGCAGCGCCTCCTGCAGCTTCTGTAGTGAATACACATTAGTCTAAGAAAGAGCCTCTACCTTGACCTGCAGCGCCCCCTGCTGCTTCTGCATTAAATGCTCAGTCTAAGAAAGAGCCTCTACCCTGACCTGCAGCATCCCCTGCTGCTTCTGCAGTGAATACACAGTCTAAGAAAGATCCTCTACCCTGACCTGCAGCGCCCCCTGCTGCTTCTGCAGTAAATACTCAGTCTAAGAAAGAGCCTCTACCCTGACCTGCAGCATCCCCTGCTGCTTCTGCAGTGAATACACAGTCTAAGAAAGAGTCTCTACCCTGACCGGCAGCGCCCCTGCTGCTTCTGCAGTGAATACACAGTCTAAGAAAGAGCCTATTCCCTGACCTGCATCGCCTCCTGCAGCTTCTGTAGTGAATACACAGTCTAAGAAAGAGCCTCTACCTTGACCTGCAGCGCCCCCTGCAGCTTCTGCAGTGAATACACAGTCTAAGAAAGAGCCTCTACCCTGACCGGCAGCGCCCCGCGGATTCTGCAGTGAATACACAGTCTAAGAAAGAGCCTTTTCCCTGACCTGCAGCGCCTCCTGCAGCTTCTGTAGTGAATACACATTAGTCTAAGAAAGAGCCTCTACCTTGACCTGCAGCGCCCCCTGCTGCTTCTGCAGTAAATGCTCAGTCTAAGAAAGAGCCTCTACCCTGACCTGCAGCACCCCTGCAGCTTCTGCATTGAATACACAGTCTAAGAAAGAGCCTCTACCCTGACCAGCAGCGCCCCCTGCTGCTTCTGTAGTGAATACACAGTTTAAGAAAGAGCCTCTACCCTGCCCTGCAGCGCCCCTGCTGCTTCTGCAATGAATACACAGTCTAAGAGCCTCTACCCTGACCTGCAGCGCCCCTGCTGCTTCTGCAATGTATACACAGTCTAAGAAAGAGCCTCAGCCCTGACCTACAGCGCCCCTGTTGCTTCTGCAATGAATACACAGTCTAAGAAAGAGCCTCTACCCTGACCTGCAGCGCCCCTGCTGCTTCTGCAGTGAATACACAGTCTAAGAAAAAGCCTCTACCCTGACCTGCAGCGCCCCTGCTGCTTCTGCAATGAATACACAGTCTAAGAAAAAGCCTCTACCCTGACCTGCAGCGCCCCCTGCTGCTTCTGCATTGAATACACAGTCTAAGAAAGAGTCTCTACCCTGACCGGCAGCGCCCCTGCTGCTTCTGCAGTGAATACACAGTCTAAGAAAGAGCCTATTCCCTGACCTGCATCGCCTCCTGCAGCTTCTGTAGTGAATACACAGTCTAGGAAAGAGCCTCTACCTTGACCTGCAGCGCCCCCTGCAGCTTCTGTAGTGAATACACAGTCTAAGAAAGAGTCTCTACCCTGACCTGCAGCGCCCCTGCTGCTTCTGCAGTGAATACACAGTCTAAGAGCCTCTACCCTGACCTGCAGCGCCCCTGCTGCTTCTGCAGTGAATACACAGTCTAAGAGCCTCTACCCTGACCTGCAACACCCCTGCTGCTTCTGCAGTAAATACACAGTCTAAGAAAGAGCCTCTGCCCTGACCTGCAGCATCCCTGCTGCTTCTGCAGTGAATACACAGTATAAGAAAGAGCCTCGGGCCAGCCCTGCAGCGCCCCCCGTTGCTTCTGCAGTGAATACACATTAGTCTAAGAAAGAGCCTCTATCCTGACCTGCAGCGCCCCCTGCTGCTTCTGCAGTGAATACACATTAGTCTAAGAGCCTCTACACTGAGCTGCAGCGCCCCCTGCTGCTTCTGCAGTGAATACACATTAGTCTAAGAGCCTCTACCCTGACCTGCAGCGTCCCCTGCAGCTTCTGCAGTGAATACACAGTCTAAGAAAGAGTCTCTACCCTGACCGGCAGCGCCCCTGCTGCTTCTGCAGTGAATACACAGTCTAAGAAAGAGCCTATTCCCTGACCTGCATCGCCTCCTGCAGCTTCTGTAGTGAATACACAGTCTAGGAAAGAGCCTCTACCTTGACCTGCAGCGCCCCCTGCAGCTTCTGCAGTGAATACACAGTCTAAGAAAGAGCCTCTACCCTGACCGGCAGCGCCCCTGCTGCTTCTGCAGTGAATACACAGTCTAAGAAAGAGCCTTTTCCCTGACCTGCAGCGCCTCCTGCAGCTTCTGTAGTGAATACACATTAGTCTAAGAAAGAGCCTCTACCCTGACCTGCAGCATCCCCTGCTGCTTCTGCAGTGAATACACAGTCTAAGAAAGATCCTCTACCCTGACCTGCAGTGCCCCCTGCTGCTTCTGCAGTAAATACAAATTAGTCTAAGTAAGAGCCTCTACCTTGACCTGCAGCACCCCTGCAGCTTCTGCATTGAATACACAGTCTAAGAAAGAGCCTCTACCCTGCCCTGCAGCGCCCCTGCTGCTTCTGCAATGAATACACAGTCTAAGAGCCTCTACCCTGACCTGCAGCGCCCCTGCTGCTTCTGCAATGAATACACAGTCTAAGAAAGAGCCTCTGCCCTGACCTACAGCGCCCCTGCTGCTTCTGCAATGAATACACAGTCTAAGAAAGAGCCTCTACCCTGACCTGCAGCGCCCCTGCTGCTTCTGCAGTGAATACACAGTCTAAGAAAAAGCCTCTACCCTGACCTGCAGCGCCCCTGCTGCTTCTGCAATGAATACACAGTCTAAGAAAAAGCCTCTACCCTGACCTGCAGCGCCCCCTGCTGCTTCTGCAATGAATACACAGTCTAAGAAAGAGCCTCTGCCCTGACCTGCAGCGCCCCCTGCCGCTCCTATAGTGAATACACATTAGTCTAAGAAAGAGCCTCTACCCTGACCTGCAGCACCCCCTGCAGCTTCTGCAGTTAATGCACAGTCTAAGAAAGAGTCTCTACCCTGACCGGAAGCACCCCTGCTGCTTCTGCAGTGAATACACAGTCTAAGAAAGAGCCTCTACCCTGACCTGCAGCGTCCCCTGCTGCTCCTGTAGTGAATACACAGTTTAAGAAAGAGCCTCTTCCCTGACCTGCAGCGCCTCCTGCAGCTTCTGCAATGAATACACATTAGTCTAAGAGCCTCTACCCTGACCTGCAGCGCCTGCTGCTGCTTCTGTAGTGAATACACATTAGTCTAAGAAAGAGCCTCTACCCTGACATGCAGCGCCCCCTGCAGCTTCTGCAATGAATACACAGTCTAAGAGCCTCTACCATGACCTGCAGCGCCTGCTGCTGCTTCTGTAGTGAATACACATTAGTCTAAGAAAGAGCCTCTACCCTGACCTGCAGCGCCCCTGCTGCTTCTGCAATGAATGCACATTAGTCTAAGAAAGAGCCTCTACCCTGACCTGCAGCGCCCCCTGCTGCTTCTGCAATGAATACACAGTCTAAGAAAGAGCCTCTACCTGACCTGCAGCGCCCCCTGCTGCTTCTGCAATGAATACACCGTCTAAGAAAGAGCCTCTGCCCTGACCTGCAGCAACCCTGCTGCTTCTGCAGTGAATACACAGTCTAACAAAGAGCCTATGCCCTGACCTGCAGCGCCCCCTGCTGCTTCTGCAGTGAATACACAGTCTAAGAGCCTCTGCCCTGACCTGCAGCGCCCCTACTGCTACTGCAGTGAATACACAGTCTAAGAAAGAATCTCTACCCTGACCTGCAGCACCCCCTGCTGCTACTGCAGTGAATAAAACAGTCTAAGAAAGAGCCTCTACCCTGACCTGCAGCGACCATGCTGCTACTGCAGTGAATACACAGTCTAAGAAAGAGTCTCTACCTTGACCTGCAGCGCCCCCTGCTGCTTCTGCAATGAACGCAAAGTCTAAGAGCCTCTACCCTGACCTGCAGCGCCCCCTGCTGCTCCTGTAGTGAATACACAGTCTAAGAAAGAATCTCTACCTTGAACTGCAACGCTCCGTGCTGCTTCTGCAGTGAATACACAGTCTAAGAAAGAGCCTCTAACCTGACCTGCAGCGACCCCTGCTGCTTCTGCAATTAATACACAGTCTAAGAAAGAGCCTCTGCCCTGACCTGCAGCGCCCCTGCTGCTACTGCAGTGAATACACAGTCTAAGAAAGAATCTCTACCCTGACCTGCAGCGCCCCCTGCTGCTACTGCAGTGAATACAAAGTCTAAGAAAGAGTCTCTACCTTGACCTGCAGCGACCCCTGCTGCTCCTGCAGTGAATACACATTAGTCTAAGAAAGAGCCTCTACCCTGACCTGCAGCGCCCCTGCTGCTTCTGCAGTGAATACACAGTCTAAGAAAGAGACTCTACCCTGACCTGCAGCGCCCCTGCTGCTTCTGCAGTGAATACACAGTCTAAGAAAGAGCCTCTACCCTGACCTGCAGCGCCCCTGCTGCTTCTGTAGTGAATACACATTAGTCTAGGAAAGAGGCTCTATCCTAACCTGCAGCGCCCCCTGCTGCTTCTGCAGTGAATAAACAGTCTAAAAAGAGCCTCTACCCTGACCTGCAGTGCCCCATGCTGCTTCTGCAATGAATACACAGTCTAAGAAAGAGCCTCTACCCCGACCTGCAGCGCCCCCTGCTGCTTCTGCAATGAATACACAGTCTAAGAAAGAGCCTCTGCCCTGACCTACAGTGCCCCCTGCTGCATCACAGTCTAAGAAAGAGCCTTTACCTTGACCTGCAGTGCCCCCTGCTGCTTCTGCAGTGAATACACATTAGTCCAAGAGCCTCTACCCTGACCTACAGCGCCCCCTGCTGCTCCTGTAGTGAATACACATTAGTCTAAGAAAGAGCCTCTACCCTGACCTGCAGCGCCCCCTGCTGCTCCTGTAGTGAATACCCATTAGTCTAAGAGCCTCTACCCTGACCTGTAGCACCCCTGCTGCTTCTGCAGTGAATACACAGTCTAAGAGCCTCTACCCTGACCTGCAGCGCCCCTGCTGCTTCTGCAGTGAATACACAGTCTTAGAAAGAGCTTCTACCCTTACGTGCAGCGCCCCTGCTGCTTCTGTAGTGAATACACAGTCTAAGAAAGAGTCTCTACCCTGACCTGCAGCGCCCCTGCTGCTTCTGCAGTGAATACACAGTCTAAGAGCCTCTACCCTGACCTGCAGCGCCCCTGCTGCTTCTGCAGTGAATACACAGTCTAAGAGCCTCTACCCTGACCTGCAACACCCCTGCTGCTTCTGCAGTAAATACACAGTCTAAGAAAGAGCCTCTGCCCTGACCTGCAGCATCCCTGCTGCTTCTGCAGTGAATACACAGTATAAGAAAGAGCCTCGGGCCAGCCCTGCAGCGCCCCCGTTGCTTCTGCAGTGAATACACATTAGTCTAAGAAAGAGCCTCTATCCTGACCTGCAGCGCCCCCTGCTGCTTCTGCAGTGAATACACATTAGTCTAAGAGCCTCTACACTGAGCTGCAGCGCCCCTGCTGCTTCTGCAGTGAATACACATTAGTCTAAGAGCCTCTACCCTGACCTGCAGCGTCCCCTGCAGCTTCTGCAGTGAATACACAGTCTAAGAAAGAGTCTCTACCCTGACCGGCAGCGCCCTGCTGCTTCTGCAGTGAATACACAGTCTAAGAAAGAGCCTATTCCCTGACCTGCATCGCCTCCTGCAGCTTCTGTAGTGAATACACAGTCTAGGAAAGAGCCTCTACCTTGACCTGCAGCGCCCCCTGCAGCTTCTGCAGTGAATACACAGTCTAAGAAAGAGCCTCTACCCTGACCGGCAGCGCCCCTGCTGCTTCTGCAGTGAATACACAGTCTAAGAAAGAGCCTTTTCCCTGACCTGCAGCGCCTCCTGCAGCTTCTGTAGTGAATACACATTAGTCTAAGAAAGAGCCTCTACCCTGACCTGCAGCATCCCCTGCTGCTTCTGCAGTGAATACACAGTCTAAGAAAGATCCTCTACCCTGACCTGCAGTGCCCCCTGCTGCTTCTGCAGTAAATACAAATTAGTCTAAGTAAGAGCCTCTACCTTGACCTGCAGCACCCCTGCAGCTTCTGCATTGAATACACAGTCTAAGAAAGAGCCTCTACCCTGCCCTGCAGCGCCCCTGCTGCTTCTGCAATGAATACACAGTCTAAGAGCCTCTACCCTGACCTGCAGCGCCCCTGCTGCTTCTGCAATGAATACACAGTCTAAGAAAGAGCCTCTGCCCTGACCTACAGCGCCCCTGCTGCTTCTGCAATGAATACACAGTCTAAGAAAGAGCCTCTACCCTGACCTGCAGCGCCCCTGCTGCTTCTGCAGTGAATACACAGTCTAAGAAAAAGCCTCTACCCTGACCTGCAGCGCCCCTGCTGCTTCTGCAATGAATACACAGTCTAAGAAAAAGCCTCTACCCTGACCTGCAGCGCCCCCTGCTGCTTCTGCAATGAATACACAGTCTAAGAAAGAGCCTCTGCCCTGACCTGCAGCGCCCCCTGCCGCTCCTATAGTGAATACACATTAGTCTAAGAAAGAGCCTCTACCCTGACCTGCAGCGCCCCCTGCTGCTTCTGCAATGAATACACAGTCTAAGAAAGAGCCTCTGCCCCGACGTGCAGCGCCCCTGCTGCTTCTGGAGTGAATACATAGTCTAAGAAAGAGCCCCTACCCTGACCTGCCGCGCCCCCTGCAGCTTCTGCAGTGAATACACTGTCTAAGAAAGAGTCTCTACCCTGACAGGCAGCACCCCTGCTGCTTCTGCAGTGAATACACAGTCTAAGAAAGAGCCTCTACCCTGACCTGCAGCGCCTCCTGCAGCTTCTCCAATGAATACACATTAGTCTAAGAGCCTCGGCCCAGCCCTGCAGCGCCCCCTGCTGCTTCTGTAGTGAATACCCATTAGTCTAAGAAAGAGCCTCTACCCTGACCTGCAGCGCCCCTGCTGCTTCTGCAGTGAATACACACTCTAAGACCCTCTACCCTGACCTGCAGCGCCCCTGCTGCTTCTGCAGTGAATACACAATCTTATAAAGAGCTTCTACCCTGACGTGCAGCGCCCCTGCTGCTTCTGTAGTGAATACACAGTCTAAGAAAGAGTCTCTACCCTGACCTGCAGCACCCCTGCTGCTTCTGCAGTGAATACACAGTCTAAGAGCCTCTACCCTGACCTACAGCGCCCCTGCTGCTTCTGCAGTGAATACACAGTCTAAGAGCCTCTACCCTGACCTGCAGCACCCCTGCTGCTTCTGCAGTAAATACACAGTCTAAGAAAGAGCCTCTGCCCTGACCTGCAGCATCCCTGCTGCTTCTGCAGTGAATACACAGTCTAAGAAAGAGCCTCGGGCAAGCCCTGCAGCGCCCCCGTTGCTTCTGCAGTGAATACACATTAGTCTAAGAAAGAGCCTCTATCCTGACCTGCAGCACCCCCGCTGCTTCTGCAGTGAATACACATTAGTCTAAGAGCCTCTACACTGAGCTGCAGCGCCCCCTGCTGCTTCTGCAGTGAATACACATTAGTCTAAGAGCCTCTACCCTGACCTGCAGCGCCCCCTGCAGCTTCTGCAGTGAATACACAGTCTAAGAAAGAGTCTCTACCCTGACCGGCAGCGCCCTGCTGCTTCTGCAGTGAATACACAGTCTAAGAAAGAGCCTATTCCCTGACCTGCATCGCCTCCTGCAGCTTCTGTAGTGAATACACAGTCTAAGAAAGAGCCTCTACCTTGACCTGCAGCGCCCCCTGCAGCTTCTGCAGTGAATACACAGTCTAAGAAAGAGCCTCTACCCTGACCGGCAGCGCCCCTGCTGCTTCTGCAGTGAATACACAGTCTAAGAAAGAGCCTTTTCCCTGACCTGCAGCGCCTCCTGCAGCTTCTGTAGTGAATACACATTAGTCTAAGAAAGAGCCTCTACCTTGACCTGCAGCGCCCCCTGCTGCTTCTGCATTAAATGCTCAGTCTAAGAAAGAGCCTCTACCCTGACCTGCAGCATCCCCTGCTGCTTCTGCAGTGAATACACAGTCTAAGAAAGATCCTCTACCCTGACCTGCAGCGCCCCCTGCTGCTTCTGCAGTAAATACTCAGTCTAAGAAAGAGCCTCTACCCTGACCTGCAGCATCCCCTGCTGCTTCTGCAGTGAATACACAGTCTAAGAAAGAGTCTCTACCCTGACCGGCAGCGCCCCTGCTGCTTCTGCAGTGAATACACAGTCTAAGAAAGAGCCTATTCCCTGACCTGCATCGCCTCCTGCAGCTTCTGTAGTGAATACACAGTCTAAGAAAGAGCCTCTACCTTGACCTGCAGCGCCCCCTGCAGCTTCTGCAGTGAATACACAGTCTAAGAAAGAGCCTCTACCCTGACCGGCAGCGCCCCCCCGCGGATTCTGCAGTGAATACACAGTCTAAGAAAGAGCCTTTTCCCTGACCTGCAGCGCCTCCTGCAGCTTCTGTAGTGAATACACATTAGTCTAAGAAAGAGCCTCTACCTTGACCTGCAGCGCCCCCTGCTGCTTCTGCAGTAAATGCTCAGTCTAAGAAAGAGCCTCTACCCTGACCTGCAGCACCCCTGCAGCTTCTGCATTGAATACACAGTCTAAGAAAGAGCCTCTACCCTGACCAGCAGCGCCCCCTGCTGCTTCTGTAGTGAATACACAGTTTAAGAAAGAGCCTCTACCCTGCCCTGCAGCGCCCCTGCTGCTTCTGCAATGAATACACAGTCTAAGAGCCTCTACCCTGACCTGCAGCGCCCCTGCTGCTTCTGCAATGTATACACAGTCTAAGAAAGAGCCTCAGCCCTGACCTACAGCGCCCCTGTTGCTTCTGCAATGAATACACAGTCTAAGAAAGAGCCTCTACCCTGACCTGCAGCGCCCCTGCTGCTTCTGCAGTGAATACACAGTCTAAGAAAAAGCCTCTACCCTGACCTGCAGCGCCCCTGCTGCTTCTGCAATGAATACACAGTCTAAGAAAAAGCCTCTACCCTGACCTGCAGCGCCCCCTGCTGCTTCTGCAGTGAATACACAGTCTAAGAAAGAGTCTCTACCCTGACCGGCAGCGCCCTGCTGCTTCTGCAGTGAATACACAGTCTAAGAAAGAGCCTATTCCCTGACCTGCATCGCCTCCTGCAGCTTCTGTAGTGAATACACAGTCTAGGAAAGAGCCTCTACCTTGACCTGCAGCGCCCCCTGCAGCTTCTGCAGTGAATACACAGTCTAAGAAAGAGCCTCTACCCTGACCGGCAGCGCCCCTGCTGCTTCTGCAGTGAATACACAGTCTAAGAAAGAGCCTTTTCCCTGACCTGCAGCGCCTCCTGCAGCTTCTGTAGTGAATACACATTAGTCTAAGAAAGAGCCTCTACCCTGACCTGCAGCATACCCTGCTGCTTCTGCAGTGAATACACAGTCTAAGAAAGATCCTCTACCCTGACCTGCAGTGCCCCCTGCTGCTTCTGCAGTAAATACAAATTAGTCTAAGTAAGAGCCTCTACCTTGACCTGCAGCACCCCTGCAGCTTCTGCATTGAATACACAGTCTAAGAAAGAGCCTCTACCCTGCCCTGCAGCGCCCCTGCTGCTTCTGCAATGAATACACAGTCTAAGAGCCTCTACCCTGACCTGCAGCGCCCCTGCTGCTTCTGCAATGAATACACAGTCTAAGAAAGAGCCTCTGCCCTGACCTACAGCGCCCCTGCTGCTTCTGCAATGAATACACAGTCTAAGAAAGAGCCTCTACCCTGACCTGCAGCGCCCCTGCTGCTTCTGCAGTGAATACACAGTCTAAGAAAAAGCCTCTACCCTGACCTGCAGCGCCCCTGCTGCTTCTGCAATGAATACACAGTCTAAGAAAAAGCCTCTACCCTGACCTGCAGCGCCCCTGCTGCTTCTGCAATGAATACACAGTCTAAGAAAGAGCCTCTGCCCTGACCTGCAGCGCCCCCTGCCGCTCCTATAGTGAATACACATTAGTCTAAGAAAGAGCCTCTACCCTGACCTGCAGCACCCCCTGCAGCTTCTGCAGTTAATGCACAGTCTAAGAAAGAGTCTCTACCCTGACCGGAAGCACCCCTGCTGCTTCTGCAGTGAATACACAGTCTAAGAAAGAGCCTCTACCCTGACCTGCAGCGTCCCCTGCTGCTCCTGTAGTGAATACACAGTTTAAGAAAGAGCCTCTTCCCTGACCTGCAGCGCCTCCTGCAGCTTCTGCAATGAATACACATTAGTCTAAGAGCCTCTACCCTGACCTGCAGCGCCTGCTGCTGCTTCTGTAGTGAATACACATTAGTCTAAGAAAGAGCCTCTACCCTGACATGCAGCGCCCCCTGCAGCTTCTGCAATGAATACACAGTCTAAGAGCCTCTACCATGACCTGCAGCGCCTGCTGCTGCTTCTGTAGTGAATACACATTAGTCTAAGAAAGAGCCTCTACCCTGACCTGCAGCGCCCCTGCTGCTTCTGCAATGAATGCACATTAGTCTAAGAAAGAGCCTCTACCCTGACCTGCAGCGCCCCCTGCTGCTTCTGCAATGAATACACAGTCTAAGAAAGAGCCTCTACCTGACCTGCAGCGCCCCTGCTGCTTCTGCAATGAATACACCGTCTAAGAAAGAGCCTCTGCCCTGACCTGCAGCAACCCTGCTGCTTCTGCAGTGAATACACAGTCTAACAAAGAGCCTATGCCCTGACCTGCAGCGCCCCCTGCTGCTTCTGCAGTGAATACACAGTCTAAGAGCCTCTGCCCTGACCTGCAGCGCCCCTACTGCTACTGCAGTGAATACACAGTCTAAGAAAGAATCTCTACCCTGACCTGCAGCACCCCCTGCTGCTACTGCAGTGAATAAAACAGTCTAAGAAAGAGCCTCTACCCTGACCTGCAGCGACCATGCTGCTACTGCAGTGAATACACAGTCTAAGAAAGAGTCTCTACCTTGACCTGCAGCGCCCCCTGCTGCTTCTGCAATGAACGCAAAGTCTAAGAGCCTCTACCCTGACCTGCAGCGCCCCCTGCTGCTCCTGTAGTGAATACACAGTCTAAGAAAGAATCTCTACCTTGAACTGCAACGCTCCGTGCTGCTTCTGCAGTGAATACACAGTCTAAGAAAGAGCCTCTAACCTGACCTGCAGCGACCCCTGCTGCTTCTGCAATTAATACACAGTCTAAGAAAGAGCCTCTGCCCTGACCTGCAGCGCCCCTGCTGCTACTGCAGTGAATACACAGTCTAAGAAAGAATCTCTACCCTGACCTGCAGCGCCCCCTGCTGCTACTGCAGTGAATACAAAGTCTAAGAAAGAGTCTCTACCTTGACCTGCAGCGACCCCTGCTGCTCCTGCAGTGAATACACATTAGTCTAAGAAAGAGCCTCTACCCTGACCTGCAGCGCCCCTGCTGCTTCTGCAGTGAATACACAGTCTAAGAAAGAGACTCTACCCTGACCTGCAGCGCCCCTGCTGCTTCTGCAGTGAATACACAGTCTAAGAAAGAGCCTCTACCCTGACCTGCAGCGCCCCTGCTGCTTCTGTAGTGAATACACATTAGTCTAGGAAAGAGGCTCTATCCTAACCTGCAGCGCCCCCTGCTGCTTCTGCAGTGAATAAACAGTCTAAAAAGAGCCTCTACCCTGACCTGCAGTGCCCCATGCTGCTTCTGCAATGAATACACAGTCTAAGAAAGAGCCTCTACCCCGACCTGCAGCGCCCCCTGCTGCTTCTGCAATGAATACACAGTCTAAGAAAGAGCCTCTGCCCTGACCTACAGTGCCCCCTGCTGCATCACAGTCTAAGAAAGAGCCTTTACCTTGACCTGCAGTGCCCCCTGCTGCTTCTGCAGTGAATACACATTAGTCCAAGAGCCTCTACCCTGACCTACAGCGCCCCCTGCTGCTCCTGTAGTGAATACACATTAGTCTAAGAAAGAGCCTCTACCCTGACCTGCAGCGCCCCCTGCTGCTCCTGTAGTGAATACCCATTAGTCTAAGAGCCTCTACCCTGACCTGTAGCACCCCTGCTGCTTCTGCAGTGAATACACAGTCTAAGAGCCTCTACCCTGACCTGCAGCGCCCCTGCTGCTTCTGCAGTGAATACACAGTCTTAGAAAGAGCTTCTACCCTTACGTGCAGCGCCCCTGCTGCTTCTGTAGTGAATACACAGTCTAAGAAAGAGTCTCTACCCTGACCTGCAGCGCCCCTGCTGCTTCTGCAGTGAATACACAGTCTAAGAGCCTCTACCCTGACCTGCAGCGCCCCTGCTGCTTCTGCAGTGAATACACAGTCTAAGAAAGACCCTCTACCCTGACCTGCAGCGCCCCCTGCTGCTTCTGCAATGAATACACAGTCTAAGAAAGAGCCTCTACCTGACCTGCAGCGCCCCCTGCTGCTTCTGCAATGAATACACCGTCTAAGAAAGAGCCTCTGCCCTGACCTGCAGCAACCCTGCTGCTTCTGCAGTGAATACACAGTCTAACAAAGAGCCTATGCCCTGACCTGCAGCGCCCCCTGCTGCTTCTGCAGTGAATACACAGTCTAAGAGCCTCTGCCCTGACCTGCAGCGCCCCTACTGCTACTGCAGTGAATACACAGTCTAAGAAAGAATCTCTACCCTGACCTGCAGCACCCCCTGCTGCTACTGCAGTGAATAAAACAGTCTAAGAAAGAGCCTCTACCCTGACCTGCAGCGACCATGCTGCTACTGCAGTGAATACACAGTCTAAGAAAGAGTCTCTACCTTGACCTGCAGCGCCCCCTGCTGCTTCTGCAATGAACGCAAAGTCTAAGAGCCTCTACCCTGACCTGCAGCGCCCCCTGCTGCTCCTGTAGTGAATACACAGTCTAAGAAAGAATCTCTACCTTGAACTGCAACGCTCCGTGCTGCTTCTGCAGTGAATACACAGTCTAAGAAAGAGCCTCTAACCTGACCTGCAGCGACCCCTGCTGCTTCTGCAATTAATACACAGTCTAAGAAAGAGCCTCTGCCCTGACCTGCAGCGCCCCTGCTGCTACTGCAGTGAATACACAGTCTAAGAAAGAATCTCTACCCTGACCTGCAGCGCCCCCTGCTGCTACTGCAGTGAATACAAAGTCTAAGAAAGAGTCTCTACCTTGACCTGCAGCGACCCCTGCTGCTCCTGCAGTGAATACACATTAGTCTAAGAAAGAGCCTCTACCCTGACCTGCAGCGCCCCTGCTGCTTCTGCAGTGAATACACAGTCTAAGAAAGAGACTCTACCCTGACCTGCAGCGCCCCTGCTGCTTCTGCAGTGAATACACAGTCTAAGAAAGAGCCTCTACCCTGACCTGCAGCGCCCCTGCTGCTTCTGTAGTGAATACACATTAGTCTAGGAAAGAGGCTCTATCCTAACCTGCAGCGCCCCCTGCTGCTTCTGCAGTGAATAAACAGTCTAAAAAGAGCCTCTACCCTGACCTGCAGTGCCCCATGCTGCTTCTGCAATGAATACACAGTCTAAGAAAGAGCCTCTACCCCGACCTGCAGCGCCCCCTGCTGCTTCTGCAATGAATACACAGTCTAAGAAAGAGCCTCTGCCCTGACCTACAGTGCCCCCTGCTGCATCACAGTCTAAGAAAGAGCCTTTACCTTGACCTGCAGTGCCCCCTGCTGCTTCTGCAGTGAATACACATTAGTCCAAGAGCCTCTACCCTGACCTACAGCGCCCCCTGCTGCTCCTGTAGTGAATACACATTAGTCTAAGAAAGAGCCTCTACCCTGACCTGCAGCGCCCCCTGCTGCTCCTGTAGTGAATACCCATTAGTCTAAGAGCCTCTACCCTGACCTGTAGCACCCCTGCTGCTTCTGCAGTGAATACACAGTCTAAGAGCCTCTACCCTGACCTGCAGCGCCCCTGCTGCTTCTGCAGTGAATACACAGTCTTAGAAAGAGCTTCTACCCTTACGTGCAGCGCCCCTGCTGCTTCTGTAGTGAATACACAGTCTAAGAAAGAGTCTCTACCCTGACCTGCAGCGCCCCTGCTGCTTCTGCAGTGAATACACAGTCTAAGAGCCTCTACCCTGACCTGCAGCGCCCCTGCTGCTTCTGCAGTGAATACACAGTCTAAGAGCCTCTACCCTGACCTGCAACACCCCTGCTGCTTCTGCAGTAAATACACAGTCTAAGAAAGAGCCTCTGCCCTGACCTGCAGCATCCCTGCTGCTTCTGCAGTGAATACACAGTATAAGAAAGAGCCTCGGGCCAGCCCTGCAGCGCCCCCGTTGCTTCTGCAGTGAATACACATTAGTCTAAGAAAGAGCCTCTATCCTGACCTGCAGCGCCCCCTGCTGCTTCTGCAGTGAATACACATTAGTCTAAGAGCCTCTACACTGAGCTGCAGCGCCCCTGCTGCTTCTGCAGTGAATACACATTAGTCTAAGAGCCTCTACCCTGACCTGCAGCGTCCCCTGCAGCTTCTGCAGTGAATACACAGTCTAAGAAAGAGTCTCTACCCTGACCGGCAGCGCCCCTGCTGCTTCTGCAGTGAATACACAGTCTAAGAAAGAGCCTATTCCCTGACCTGCATCGCCTCCTGCAGCTTCTGTAGTGAATACACAGTCTAGGAAAGAGCCTCTACCTTGACCTGCAGCGCCCCCTGCAGCTTCTGCAGTGAATACACAGTCTAAGAAAGAGCCTCTACCCTGACCGGCAGCGCCCCTGCTGCTTCTGCAGTGAATACACAGTCTAAGAAAGAGCCTTTTCCCTGACCTGCAGCGCCTCCTGCAGCTTCTGTAGTGAATACACATTAGTCTAAGAAAGAGCCTCTACCCTGACCTGCAGCATCCCCTGCTGCTTCTGCAGTGAATACACAGTCTAAGAAAGATCCTCTACCCTGACCTGCAGTGCCCCCTGCTGCTTCTGCAGTAAATACAAATTAGTCTAAGTAAGAGCCTCTACCTTGACCTGCAGCACCCCTGCAGCTTCTGCATTGAATACACAGTCTAAGAAAGAGCCTCTACCCTGCCCTGCAGCGCCCCTGCTGCTTCTGCAATGAATACACAGTCTAAGAGCCTCTACCCTGACCTGCAGCGCCCCTGCTGCTTCTGCAATGAATACACAGTCTAAGAAAGAGCCTCTGCCCTGACCTACAGCGCCCCTGCTGCTTCTGCAATGAATACACAGTCTAAGAAAGAGCCTCTACCCTGACCTGCAGCGCCCCTGCTGCTTCTGCAGTGAATACACAGTCTAAGAAAAAGCCTCTACCCTGACCTGCAGCGCCCCTGCTGCTTCTGCAATGAATACACAGTCTAAGAAAAAGCCTCTACCCTGACCTGCAGCGCCCCCTGCTGCTTCTGCAATGAATACACAGTCTAAGAAAGAGCCTCTGCCCTGACCTGCAGCGCCCCCTGCCGCTCCTATAGTGAATACACATTAGTCTAAGAAAGAGCCTCTACCCTGACCTGCAGCGCCCCCTGCTGCTTCTGCAATGAATACACAGTCTAAGAAAGAGCCTCTGCCCCGACGTGCAGCGCCCCTGCTGCTTCTGGAGTGAATACATAGTCTAAGAAAGAGCCCCTACCCTGACCTGCCGCGCCCCCTGCAGCTTCTGCAGTGAATACACTGTCTAAGAAAGAGTCTCTACCCTGACAGGCAGCACCCCTGCTGCTTCTGCAGTGAATACACAGTCTAAGAAAGAGCCTCTACCCTGACCTGCAGCGCCTCCTGCAGCTTCTCCAATGAATACACATTAGTCTAAGAGCCTCGGCCCAGCCCTGCAGCGCCCCTGCTGCTTCTGTAGTGAATACCCATTAGTCTAAGAAAGAGCCTCTACCCTGACCTGCAGCGCCCCTGCTGCTTCTGCAGTGAATACACACTCTAAGACCCTCTACCCTGACCTGCAGCGCCCCTGCTGCTTCTGCAGTGAATACACAATCTTAGAAAGAGCTTCTACCCTGACGTGCAGCGCCCCTGCTGCTTCTGTAGTGAATACACAGTCTAAGAAAGAGTCTCTACCCTGACCTGCAGCGCCCCTGCTGCTTCTGCAGTGAATACACAGTCTAAGAGCCTCTACCCTGACCTACAGCGCCCCTGCTGCTTCTGCAGTGAATACACAGTCTAAGAGCCTCTACCCTGACCTGCAGCACCCCTGCTGCTTCTGCAGTAAATACACAGTCTAAGAAAGAGCCTCTGCCCTGACCTGCAGCATCCCTGCTGCTTCTGCAGTGAATACACAGTCTAAGAAAGAGCCTCGGGCAAGCCCTGCAGCGCCCCCGTTGCTTCTGCAGTGAATACACATTAGTCTAAGAAAGAGCCTCTATCCTGACCTGCAGCACCCCCGCTGCTTCTGCAGTGAATACACATTAGTCTAAGAGCCTCTACACTGAGCTGCAGCGCCCCCTGCTGCTTCTGCAGTGAATACACATTAGTCTAAGAGCCTCTACCCTGACCTGCAGCGCCCCCTGCAGCTTCTGCAGTGAATACACAGTCTAAGAAAGAGTCTCTACCCTGACCGGCAGCGCCCCTGCTGCTTCTGCAGTGAATACACAGTCTAAGAAAGAGCCTATTCCCTGACCTGCATCGCCTCCTGCAGCTTCTGTAGTGAATACACAGTCTAAGAAAGAGCCTCTACCTTGACCTGCAGCGCCCCCTGCAGCTTCTGCAGTGAATACACAGTCTAAGAAAGAGCCTCTACCCTGACCGGCAGCGCCCTGCTGCTTCTGCAGTGAATACACAGTCTAAGAAAGAGCCTTTTCCCTGACCTGCAGCGCCTCCTGCAGCTTCTGTAGTGAATACACATTAGTCTAAGAAAGAGCCTCTACCTTGACCTGCAGCGCCCCCTGCTGCTTCTGCATTAAATGCTCAGTCTAAGAAAGAGCCTCTACCCTGACCTACAGCATCCCCTGCTGCTTCTGCAGTGAATACACAGTCTAAGAAAGATCCTCTACCCTGACCTGCAGCGCCCCCTGCTGCTTCTGCAGTAAATACTCAGTCTAAGAAAGAGCCTCTACCCTGACCTGCAGCATCCCCTGCTGCTTCTGCAGTGAATACACAGTCTAAGAAAGAGTCTCTACCCTGACCGGCAGCGCCCTGCTGCTTCTGCAGTGAATACACAGTCTAAGAAAGAGCCTATTCCCTGACCTGCATCGCCTCCTGCAGCTTCTGTAGTGAATACACAGTCTAAGAAAGAGCCTCTACCTTGACCTGCAGCGCCCCCTGCAGCTTCTGCAGTGAATACACAGTCTAAGAAAGAGCCTCTACCCTGACCGGCAGCGCCCCGCGGATTCTGCAGTGAATACACAGTCTAAGAAAGAGCCTTTTCCCTGACCTGCAGCGCCTCCTGCAGCTTCTGTAGTGAATACACATTAGTCTAAGAAAGAGCCTCTACCTTGACCTGCAGCGCCCCCTGCTGCTTCTGCAGTAAATGCTCAGTCTAAGAAAGAGCCTCTACCCTGACCTGCAGCACCCCTGCAGCTTCTGCATTGAATACACAGTCTAAGAAAGAGCCTCTACCCTGACCAGCAGCGCCCCCTGCTGCTTCTGTAGTGAATACACAGTTTAAGAAAGAGCCTCTACCCTGCCCTGCAGCGCCCCTGCTGCTTCTGCAATGAATACACAGTCTAAGAGCCTCTACCCTGACCTGCAGCGCCCCTGCTGCTTCTGCAATGTATACACAGTCTAAGAAAGAGCCTCAGCCCTGACCTACAGCGCCCCTGTTGCTTCTGCAATGAATACACAGTCTAAGAAAGAGCCTCTACCCTGACCTGCAGCGCCCCTGCTGCTTCTGCAGTGAATACACAGTCTAAGAAAAAGCCTCTACCCTGACCTGCAGCGCCCCTGCTGCTTCTGCAATGAATACACAGTCTAAGAAAAAACCTCTACCCTGACCTGCAGCGCCCCCTGCTGCTTCTGCAATGAATACACAGTCTAAGAAAGAGCCTCTGCCCTGACCTGCAGCGCCCCCTGCCGCTCCTATAGTGAATACACATTAGTCTAAGAAAGAGCCTCTACCCTGACCTGCAGCGCCCCCTGCTGCTTCTGCAATGAATACACAGTCTAAGAAAGAGCTTCTGCCCCGACTTGCAGCGCCCCTGCTGCTTCTGCAGTGAATACACAGTCTAAGAAAGAGCCCCTACCCTGACCTGCCGCGCCCCCTGCAGCTTCTGCAGTGAATACACTGTCTAAGAAAGAGTCTCTACCCTGACAGGCAGCGCCCCTGCTGCTTCTGCAGTGAATACACAGTCTAAGAAAGAGCCTCTACCCTGACCTGCAGCGCCTCCTGCAGCTTCTCCAATGAATACACATTAGTCTAAGAGCCTCGGCCCAGCCCTGCAGCGCCCCCTGCTGCTTCTGTAGTGAATACACATTAGTCTAAGAAAGAGCCTCTACCCTGACCTGCAGCGCCCCCTGCAGCTTCTGCAATGAATACACAGTCTAAGAGCCTCTACCCTGACCTGCAGCGCCTGCTGCTGCTTCTGTAGTGAATACACATTAGTCTAAGAAAGAGCCTCTAGCCTGACCTGCAGCGCCCCCTGCTGCTTCTGCAGTAAATACACAGTCTAAGAAAGAGCCTCTACCTTGACCTGCAGCGCCCCCTGCAGCTTCTGCAGTGAATACACATTCTAAGAAAGCGCCTCTATCTTGACCTGCAGCGCCCCCTGCAGCTTCTGCAGTGAATACACAGTCTAAGAAAGAGCCTCTACCCTGACCGGCAGCGCCTCCTGCTGCTTCTGCAGTGAATACACAGTCTAAGAAAGAGCCTCTACCCTGACCTGCAGCGCCCCCTGCTGCTCCTGTAGTGAATACACATAAGTCTAAGAAAGAGCCTCTGCCCTGCCCTGCAGCGCCCGCTGCTGCTTCTGCAATGAATACACAGTTTAAGAGCCTCTACCCTGACCTGCAGCGCCCCTGCTGCTTCTGCAATGAATACACAGTCTAAGAAAGAGCCTCTGCCTTGACCTACAGCGCCCCTGCTGCTTCTGCAATGAATACACAGTCTAGGAAAGAGCCTCTACCCTGACCTGCAGCGCCCCTGCTGCTTCTGCAGTGAATACACAGTCTAAGAAAGAGCCTCTACACTGACCTGCAGTACCCCTGCTGCTTCTGCAGTGAATACACAGTCTAAGAAAAAGCCTCTACCTTGACCTGCAGCGCCCCCTGCTGCTTCTGCAATGAATACACAGTGTAAGAAAGAGCCTCTGCCCTGACCTGCAGCGCCCCCTGCTGCTCCTGTAGTGAATACACATTAGTCTAAGAAAGAGCCTCTACCCTGACCTGCAGCGCCCCCTGCTGCTTCTGCAATGAATACACAGTCTAAGAAGGAGCCTCTGCCCTGACCTGCAGCGCCCCTGCTGCTTCTGCAGTGAATACACAGTCTAAGAAAGAGCCCCTACCCTGACCTGCAGCGCACCCTGCAGCTTCTGCAGTGAATACACAGTCTAAGAAAGAGCCTCTATCTTGACCGGCAGCGCCCTGCTGCTTCTGCAGTGAATACACAGTCTAAGAAAGAGCCTCTACCCTGACCTGCAGCGCCTCCTGCAGCTTCTGCAATGAATACACATTAGTCTAAGAGCCTCGGCCCAGCCCTGCAGCGCCCCCTGCTGCTTCTGTAGTGAATACACATTAGTCTAAGAAAGAGCCTCTACCCTGACCTGCAGCGCCCCCTGCAGCTTCTGCAATGAATACACAGTCTAAGAGCCTCTACCCTGACCTGCAGCGCCAGCTGCTGCTTCTGTAGTGAATACACATTAGTCTAAGAAAGAGCCTCTACCTTGACCTGCAGCGCCCCCTGCAGCTTCTGCAGTGAATACACAGTCTAAGAAAGAGCCTCTATCTTGACCTGCAGTGCCCCCTGCAGCTTCTGCAGTGAATACACAGTCTAAGAAAGAGCCTCTACCCTGACCGGCAGCGCCCCCTGCTGCTTCTGCAGTGAATTCACAGTCTAAGAAAGATCCTCTACCCTGACCTGCAGCGCCCCCTGCTGCTTCTGCAGTAAATACACATTAGTCTAAGTAAGAGCCTCTACCCTAACCTGCAGCGCCCCCTGCTGCTTCTGCAGTAAACACACATTAGTCTAAGTAAGAGCCTCTACCTTGACATTCAGCACCCCCTGCAGCTTCTGCAATGAATACACAGTCTAAGAAAGAGCCTCTACTCTGACCAGCAGCGGGCCCTGCTGCTTCTGTAGTGAATACACAGTCTTAGAAAGAGCCTCTACCCTGACCTGCAGCGCCCGCTGCTGCTTCTGCAATGAATACACAGTCTAAGAAAGAGCCTCTACCCTGCCCTGCAACGCCCACTGCTCCTTCTGCAATGAATACACAGTCTAAGAAAGAGTCTCTACCCTGACCTGCAGCGCCCCCTGCTGCTTCTGCAAAGAATACACAGTCTAAGAAAGAGCCTCTGCCCTGACCTACAGCGCCCCTGCTGCTTCTGCAATGAATACACAGTCTAAGAAAGAACCTCTACCCTGACCTGCAGCGCTCCTGCTGCTTCTGCAGTGAATACACAGTCGAAGAAAAAGCCTCTACCCTGACCTGCAGCGCCCCTGCTGCTTCTGCAGTGAATACACAGTCTAAGAAAAAGCCTCTACCCTGACCTGCAGTGCCCCCTGCTGCTTCTGCAATGAATGCACAGTCTAAGAAAGAGCCTCTGCCCTGACCTGCAGCGCCCCTGCTGCTTCTGCAGTGAATACACAGTCTAAGAAAGAGCCCCTACCCTGACCTGCAGCGCCCCCTGCAGCTTCTGCAGTGAATACACAGTCTAAGAAAGAGTCTCTACCCTGACCGGCAGCGCCCCTGCTGCTTCTGCAGTGAATACACAGTCTAAGAAAGAGCCTCTACCCTGACCTGCAGCGCCTCCTGCAGCTTCTGCAATGAATACACATTAGTCTAAGAGCCTCGGCCCTGCCCTGCAGCGCCCCCTGCTGCTTCTGTAGTGAATACACATTAGTCTAAGAAAGAGCCTCTACCCTGACCTGCAGCGCCCCCTGCAGCTTCTGCAATGAATACACAGTCTAAGAGCCTCTACCCTGACCTGCAGCGCCTGCTGCTGCTTCTGTAGTGAATACACATTAGTCTAAGAAAGAGCCTCTACCCTGACCTGCAGCGCCCCCTGCTGCTTCTGCAGTAAATACACAGTCTAAGAAAGATCCTCTACCTTGACCTGCAGCGCCCCTGCAGCTTCTGCAGTGAATACACAGTCTAAGAAAGAGCCTCTATCTTGACCTGCAGCGCCCCCTGCAGCTTCTGCAGTGAATACACAGTCTAAGAAAGAGCCTCTACCCTGACCGGCAGCGCCCCTGCTGCTTCTGCAGTGAATACACAGTCTAAGAAAGATCCTCTACCCTGACCTGCAGCGCCCCCTGCTGCTTCTGCAGTAAATACACATTAGTCTAAGTAAGAGCCTCTACCCTGACCTGCAGCGCCCCCTGCTGCTTCTGCAGTGAATACACAGTCTAAGAAAGAGCCTCTACTCTGACCAGCAGCGGCCCCTGCTGCTTCTGTAGTGAATACACAGTCTAAGAGCCTCTACCCTGACCTGCAGCGCCTGCTGCTGCTTCTGCAATGAATACACAGTCTAAGAAAGAGCCTCTACCCTGCCCTGCAGCGCCCACTGCTCCTTCTGCAATGAATGCACAGTCTAAGAAAGAGCGTCTACCCTGACCTGCAGCGCCCCTGCTGCTTCTGTAGTGAATACACAGTCTAAGAGCCTCTACCCTGACCTGCAGCGCCTGCTGCTGCTTCTGCAATGAATACACAGTCTAAGAAAGAGCCTCTACCCTGCCCTGCAGCGCCCACTGCTCCTTCTGCAATGAATGCACAGTCTAAGAAAGAGCCTATACCCTCACCTGCAGCGCCCGCTGCTGCTTCTGCAATGAATACACAGTCTAAGAAAGAGCCTCTACCCTGCCCTGCAGCGCCCACTGCTCCTTCTGCAATGAATGCACAGTCTAAGAAAGAGCGTCTACCCTGACCTGCAGCACCCCTGCTGCTTCTGCAGTGAATACACAGTCTAAGAGCCTCTACCCTGACCGGCAACGCCTGCTGCTGCTTCTGTAGTGAATACACATTAGTCTAAGAAAGAGCCTCTACCCTGACCTGCAGCGCCCCCTGCAGCTTCTGCAATGAATACACAGTCTAAGAGCCTCTACCCTGACCTGCAGCGCCTGCTGCTGCTTCTGTAGTGAATACACATTAGTCTAAGAAAGAGCCTCTACCCTGACCTGCAGCGCCCCCTGCTGCTTCTGCAGTAAATACACAGTCTAAGAAAGATCCTCTACCTTGACCTGCAGCGCCCCCTGCAGCTTCTGCAGTGAATACACAGTCTAAGAAAGAGCCTCTATCTTGACCTGCAGCGCCCCCTGCAGCTTCTGCAGTGAATACACAGTCTAAGAAAGAGCCTCTACCCTGACCGGCAGCGCCCCCTGCTGCTTCTGCAGTGAATACACAGTCTAAGAAAGATCCTCTACCCTGACCTGCAGCGCCCCCTGCTGCTTCTGCAGTGAATACACAGTCTAAGAAAGAGCCTCTACTCTGACCAGCAGTGGCCCCTGCTGCTTCTGTAGTGAATACACAGTCTTAGAAAGAGCCTATACCCTCACCTGCAGCGCCCGCTGCTGCTTCTGCAATGAATACACAGTCTAAGAAAGAGCCTCTACCCTGCCCTGCAGCGGCCACTGCTCCTTCTGCAATGAATGCACAGTCTAAGAAGAAGCCTCTACCCTGACCTGCAGCACCCCCTGCTGCTTCTGCAATGAATACACAGTCTAAGAGCCTCTACCCTGACCTGCAGCGTCCCTGCTGCTTCTGCAGTGAATACACAGTCTAAGAGCCTCTACCCTGGCCTGCAGCGCCCCCTGCTGCTTCTGCAGTGAATACACAGTCTAAGAAAGAGCCTCTACCCTGACCTGCAGCGCCCCCTGCTGCTTCTGCAGTGAATACACAGTCTAAGAAAGAGCCTCTATCCTGACCTGCAGCGCCCCTGCTGCTTCTGCAGTGAATACACAGTCTAAGAAAGAGCCTCTACCCTGACCTGCAGCGCCCCCTGCTGCTTCTGCGATGAATACACATTAGTCTAAGAGCCCCCGACCCAGCCCTGCAGCCCCCCGGCTGCTTCTCCAGTGAATACACATTAGTCTAAGAGCCTCTACCCTGACCTGCAGCGCCCTGCTGCTTCTGCAGTGAATACACAGTCTAAGAAAGAGCTCTACCCTGACCGGCAGCGCCCCTGCTGCTTCTGCAGTGAATACACAGTCTAAGAAAGACCCTCTACCCTGACCTGCAGCGCCCCTGCTGCTTCTGCAGTGAATACACAGTCTAAGAAAGAGCCTCTACTCTGACCAGCAGCGGCCCCTGCTGCTTCTGCAGTGAATACACAGTCTAAGAGCCTCTACCCTGGCCTGCAGCGCCCCCTGCTGCTTCTGCAGTGAATACACAGTCTAAGAAAGAGCCTCTACCCTGACCTGCAGCGCCCCCTGCTGCTTCTGCAGTGAATACACAGTCTAAGAAAGAGCCTCTATCCTGACCTGCAGCGCCCCTGCTGCTTCTGCAGTGAATACACAGTCTAAGAAAGAGCCTCTACCCTGACCTGCAGCGCCCCCTGCTGCTTCTGCGATGAATACACATTAGTCTAAGAGCCCCCGACCCAGCCCTGCAGCCCCCCTGCTGCTTCTCCAGTGAATACACATTAGTCTAAGAGCCTCTACCCTGACCTGCAGCGCCCCTGCTGCTTCTGCAGTGAATACACAGTCTAAGAAAGAGCTTCTACCCTGACCGGCAGCGCCCCCTGCTGCTTCTGCAGTGAATACACAGTCTAAGAAAGACCCTCTACCCTGACCTGCAGCGCCCCCTGCTGCTTCTGCAGTGAATACACAGTCTAAGAAAGAGCCTCTACTCTGACCAGCAGCGGCCCCTGCTGCTTCTGTAGTGAATACACAGTCTTAGAAAGAGCCTATACCCTCACCTGCAGCGCCCGCTGCTGCTTCTGCAATGAATACACAGTCTAAGAAAGAGCCTCTACCCTGCCCTGCAGCGCCCACTGCTCCTTCTGCAATGAATGCACAGTCTAAGAAGAAGCCTCTACCCTGACCTGCAGCACCCCCTGCTGCTTCTGCAATGAATACACAGTCTAAGAGCCTCTACCCTGACCTGCAGCGTCCCTGCTGCTTCTGCAGTGAATACACAGTCTAAGAGCCTCTACCCTGGCCTGCAGCGCACCCTGCTGCTTCTGCAGTGAATACACAGTCTAAGAAAGAGCCTCTACCCTGACCTGCAGCGCCCCTGCTGCTTCTGCAGTGAATACACAGTCTAAGAAAGAGCCTCTATCCTGACCTGCAGCGCCCCTGCTGCTTCTGCAGTGAATACACAGTCTAAGAAAGAGCCTCTACCCTGACCTGCAGCGCCCCCTGCTGCTTCTGCGATGAATACACATTAGTCTAAGAGCCCCCGACCCAGCCCTGCAGCCCCCCTGCTGCTTCTCCAGTGAATACACATTAGTCTAAGAGCCTCTACCCTGACCTGCAGCGCCCCTGCTGCTTCTGCAGTGAATACACAGTCTAAGAAAGAGCTTCTACCCTGACCTGCAGCGCCCTCTGCTGCTTCTGCAGTGAATACACAGTCTAAGAAAGAGCCTTCATCCTGACATGCAGTGCCCCCTGCTGCTTCTGTAGTGAATACACAGTCTAAGAAAGAGCCTCTACCCTGACCTGCCGCGCCCCCTGCTGCTTCACAGTCTAAAAAAGAGCCTCTACCCTGACCTGCAGCGCCCCCTGCTGCTTCTGCAGTGAATACACAGTCTAAGAAAGTCTCTACCCTGAACTGCAGCGCCCCCTCCAGCTTCTGCAATGAATACACAGTCGAAGAAAGAGCCTCTACCCTGACCTGCAGCGCCCGCTGCTGCTTTTGCAGTGAATACACAGTCTAAGAAAGAGCCTCTAACCTGACCTGCAGCGCCCCCTGCTGCTTCTGCAATGAATACACAGTCTAAGAAAGAGTCTCTACCCTGACCTGCAGCGCCCCCTGCTGCTTCTGCAATGAATACACAGTCTAAAAAAGAGCCTCTACCCTGACCTGCAGCTCCGCCTGCTGCTTCTGCAGTGAATACACAGTCTAAGAAAGAGCCTCTACCCTGACCTGCAGTGCCCCCTGCTGCTTCTGCAGTGAATACACATTAGTCTAAGAGGCTCTACCCTGACCTACAGCGCCCCCTGCTGCTCCTGTAAGGAATACACAGTCTAAGAAAGAGGCGAGCCTCTGCCCTGACCTGCAGCGCCCCCTGCTGCTTCTGCAATGAATACACAGTCTAAGAAAGAGGCGAGCCTCTGCCCTGACCTGCAGCGCCCCTGCTGCTTCTGCAATGAATACACAGTCTAAGAAAGATCCTCTACCCTGACCTGCAGCGCCCCCTGCTGCTTCTGCAGTGAATACACAGTCTAAAAAAGAGCCTCTACCCTGACATGGTGCGCCCCTGCTGCTTCTGCAATGAATACACAGTCTAAGAAAGAGCCTCTGCCCTGACCTGCATTGCCCCCTGCTGCTTTTGCGATGAATACACAGTCTAAGAAAGAGCCTCTGTCCTGACCTGCAGCGCCCCTGCTGCTTCTGCAGTGAATACACAGTCTAAGAAAGAGCCTCTGCCCTGACCTGCAGCGCCCCTTCTGCGTCTGCAATGAATACACATTAGTCTAAGAAAGAGCCTCAGCCCTGACCTGCAGCGCCCCCTGCTGCTTCTGCAGTGAATACACAGTCTAAGAGCCTCTACCCTGACCTGCAGCGCCCCTGCTGCTTCTGCAATGAATACACAGTCTAAGAAAGAGCCTCTACCCTGCCCTGCAGCGCCCGCTGCTACTTCTGCAATGAATACAGTCTAAGAAAGAGTCTCTACCCTCACCTGCAGCGCCCCTGCTGCTTCTGCAGTGAATACACAGTCTAAGAAAGAGCCTCTACCCTGACCTGCAGCGCCCCCTGCAGCTTCTGCAGTGAATACACAGTCTAAGAAAGAGCCTCTACCCTGACCTGCAGCGCCCCCTGCTGCTTCTGCAGTGAATACACAGTCTAAGAAAGAGCCCCTACCCTGACCTGCAGCGACCCCTGCTGCTACTGCAGTGAATACACATTAGTCTAAGAAAGAGCCTCTGCCCTGCCCTCTGCAGCACCCGCTGCTGCTTCTGCAGTGAATACACAGTCTATGAAAGAGCGTCTATCCTGACCTGCAGCACCCCCCGCTGCTTCTGCAGTGAATACACATTAGTCTAAGAGCCTCTACACTGAGCTGCAGCGCCCCCTGCTGCTTCTGCAGTGAATACACATTAGTCTAAGAGCCTCTACCCTGACCTGCAGCGCCCCCTGCAGCTTCTGCAGTGAATACACAGTCTAAGAAAGAGCCTCTACCCTGACCTGCAGCGCCCCCTGCTGCTTCTGCGATGAATACACATTAGTCTAAGAGCCCCCGACCCAGCCCTGCAGCCCCCCTGCTGCTTCTCCAGTGAATACACATTAGTCTAAGAGCCTCTACCCTGACCTGCAGCGCCCCTGCTGCTTCTGCAGTGAATACACAGTCTAAGAAAGAGCTTCTACCCTGACCTGCAGCGCCCTCTGCTGCTTCTGCAGTGAATACACAGTCTAAGAAAGAGTCTTCATCCTGACATGCAGTGCCCCCTGCTGCTCCTGTAGTGAATACACAGTCTAAGAAAGAGTCTCTACCCTGACCTGCCGCGCCCCTGCTGCTTCACAGTCTAAAAAGAGCCTCTACCCTGACCTGCAGCGCCCCTGCTGCTTCTGCAGTGAATACACAGTCTAAGAAAGTCTCTACCCTGAACTGCAGCGCCCCTCCAGCTTCTGCAATGAATACACAGTCGAAGAAACAGCCTCTACCCTGACCTGCAGCGCCCGCTGCTGCTTTTGCAGTGAATACACAGTCTAAGAAAGAGCCTCTAACCTGACCTGCAGCGCCCCCTGCTGCTTCTGCAATGAATACACAGTCTAAGAAAGAGTCTCTACCCTGACCTGCAGCGCCCCCTGCTGCTTCTGCAATGAATACACAGTCTAAAAAGAGCCTCTACCCTGACCTGCAGCTCCGCCTGCTGCTTCTGCAGTGAATACACAGTCTAAGAAAGAGCCTCTACCCTGACCTGCAGTCCCCCCTGCTGCTTCTGCAGTGAATACACATTAGTCTAAGAGGCTCTACCCTGACCTACAGCGCCCCCTGCTGCTCCTGTAAGGAATACACAGTCTAAGAAAGAGGCGAGCCTCTGCCCTGACCTGCAGCGCCCCCTGCTGCTTCTGCAATGAATACACAGTCTAAGAAAGAGGCGAGCCTCTGCCCTGACCTGCAGCGCCCCCTGCTGCTTCTGCAATGAATACACAGTCTAAGAAAGATCCTCTACCCTGACCTGCAGCGCCCCCTGCTGCTTCTGCAGTGAATACACAGTCTAAAAAAGAGCCTCTACCCTGACATGGTGCGCCCCTGCTGCTTCTGCAATGAATACACAGTCTAAGAAAGAGCCTCTGCCCTGACCTGCATTGCCCCCTGCTGCTTTTGCGATGAATACACAGTCTAAGAAAGAGCCTCTGTCCTGACCTGCAGCGCCCCTGCTGCTTCTGCAGTGAATACACAGTCTAAGAAAGAGCCTCTGCCCTGACCTGCAGCGCCCCTTCTGCGTCTGCAATGAATACACATTAGTCTAAGAAAGAGCCTCAGCCCTGACCTGCAGCGCCCCCTGCTGCTTCTGCAGTGAATACACAGTCTAAGAGCCTCTACCCTGACCTGCAGCGCCCCTGCTGCTTCTGCAATGAATACACAGTCTAAGAAAGAGCCTCTACCCTGCCCTGCAGCGCCCGCTGCTACTTCTGCAATGAATACAGTCTAAGAAAGAGTCTCTACCCTCACCTGCAGCGCCCCTGCTGCTTCTGCAGTGAATACACAGTCTAAGAAAGAGCCTCTACCCTGACCTGCAGCGCCCCCTGCAGCTTCTGCAGTGAATACACAGTCTAAGAAAGAGCCTCTACCCTGACCTGCAGCGCCCCCTGCTGCTTCTGCAGTGAATACACAGTCTAAGAAAGAGCCCCTACCCTGACCTGCAGCGACCCCTGCTGCTACTGCAGTGAATACACATTAGTCTAAGAAAGAGCCTCTGCCCTGCCCTGCAGCACCCGCTGCTGCTTCTGCAGTGAATACACAGTCTATGAAAGAGCCTCTACCCTGTCCTGCAGCGCCCCCTGCAGCTTCTGCAGTGAATACACAGTCTAAGAAAGAGCCTCTTTTCAGAGATTATTACTGACCTCTGCTCACGGTACCAACGACTCCTAGTGGTTGGCGACTTCAACTATCACTGGGATATTGTACCGAGAGAGCCGCTCATCAGCCAATTTGAGACAGCGATGAGTTCGATGGGGCTCCATCAATTGGTGGATGGCCCCACCCACAATAAAGGGCACATCCTGGGCCTTATCTGGACCTCGCAACCACGGGCCAGTCTAATAGATATCAGTCCCTGTGCTTGGTCAGACCACTCGCTAATTAGCTGCTGGGTCCCGTTGGACAGCCAACTGTCGCAACCTCCCCCAGGGTGGAGAAGATAGCGAAGTTGGAACAAAATTGAGGCAGACAACCTAGTGGATACCCTACGTAGGCTCCCCCCGCCAATATTTAAGGAAGGGAATCTTGACCAGGAGAGTGAAGCCCTCACTAACACCCTACGCGATGCCATAGATCAAGTGGCACCGGAGCGGAGGGAAAGAGTTAGAGACAAGGGCAAGGGGGCCCCCTGGTTTAACGAGACGTTGAGGGAAAGGAAGCAAAGTCTTCGCCAAGCCGAGAGGCGATGGCGTAAATCATACGACCCAACGGAGCTGACAACATATAAAACCCTACTTACCTCATACAAAAAATCCATCACGACCAGGAAGGCTGAATATTACGAGGCACGAATTATAGACGCGCCAAACAAGCAGAAAGAGACTTTCAGAATACTGAAAGAACTCAGCCAAAAGTCTGAGTTGAAATCTGCAGCCGAGCCCGTAGACTGCAACGTGTTTCAGACCTTCTTTCTCCAGAAAGTCAGGGATATCCTCTCCGAGATTGATAACACCCCTATCAATCAGGGCTCTCTAGTCCAGAATCAGGTCCCTCCCCTCCCTTGCAAGCAACTTACCATCTTTCCTAATCTAGATTCTGCGTCCTTGACACTACTGAAGAATCGCACCAAATCAGGCTCCCCTGCAGACCCCTGCCCCCCGAAGATCTTCCGAATGGCCCTTACTGGGCTGGAAAGGCAGATCCTCGCTCTACTGAACAACTCTTTGGAGACTGGCTACTTACCCTCCAACCTGAAGGAAGCCAGAGTCACCCCCTTGTTAAAGAAACCTGGAGCAGACGCCGCTAATCTCAGAAACTATAGGCCCATCTCCCAGCTCCCCTACCTGGCGAAAGTTGTCGAACAACATGTTCTCAAGACACTTTCATCTTTCTTGGAGGAACACCAGCTACTCCAAGCCCGACAGGCGGGTTTTAGAGCCCATCACAGTACTGAGCTAGTGATGCTGTCTGTACTTGATGAGCTCAGAATTATGGCTGACAATAAAAAACCGAGCGCCCTGATTTTACTAGATCTATCAGTGGCGTTCGATACGGTCAGCCATACACAACTCCTGGCCCGAATCACTGACTTGGGCATTCGCGGGCAGGCACACCAGTGGCTAGAATCCTTCTTGTCAGGTCGGTCCCAGAGGATCCAGTTGGGTGAGCAGGTATCGGACAGGGGCACCCTCACCTGCGGCGTCCCCCAGGGCTCCGCACTGTCCCTGCTCCTCTTCAACATATACCTACAGCCTCTGGTAGCGGCTCTAGCCCGTATGGACTGCCGAGTCTTCAACTACGTGGACGACACTCAACTCGTCCTTCGGATTGATAATTCCACCCATGCCCAAGATCTGGCGCAAAACATCCTCAGATTCACAGTAAACTGGATGACGGCCAATTCCCTAAAAATTAACTCTGACAAAACAGAAGTCCTTATCATCTCCCAGAAAAACAATCCCTGGAGTGACCGCTTCTGGCCCAAAGAGCTGGGTACGACCCCCACACCAGTACCTGTCGTAAAAAGCCTGGGCATAAAGATCGACTCTGAGCTTTCCATGGCCAATCAAATCACCACAGTGGTCGGAACGTGTATGGGTCTCCTGAGACAGTTGCGGAAACTTGTCCCCCTCCTTTCAACTGCCTCACTACAGCTGATTGTGTCGGCAACAATTGTCTCTAGATTAGACTACGGCAACGCCTTATACATCGGCCTCCCCCAGAAACTTATCAATAAATTGCAGGTGGTACTGAACGACGCAGCCAGATTGATTTTTAGGCTGCCTAGAAGGACTCACGCCTCCCCTCTGCTGTGCAAGTTGCACTGGCTCCCCATTAAGCAAAGAGCAAAATTTAAGGGTCTCTGCATTGCCCATAAAGCTATCTACGGCCAAGCCCCAGTCTACATTAAAGAACGCCTTGAGAACTACGTCCTGGGTCGCATACTGCGGTCATCTGAGGCCTGCCGCCTGGCACTTCCACGGTGCATTACCGCATCCAAAGGGGGAAGAGCGTTCTCCGTCCTACTCCCACAACTATGGAACCAATTGCCTGATCACCTTCGCAAGGAACCCGCACTCCTCCCCTTCAGGAAACAGCTCAAAACGGTCCTGTTTAGGGAGGCTTTGGACACAGTTTAACCCCCTTGCCCCGCGATGTTATGTAACCGTTCTAACGACCTTTGGCCCTCTCTCTAAAGCGCTAAGAGACCTGCCGGTGATTACGCGCTATACAAAAATCAATTAACATAACATAACAAGAAAGAGCCTCTACCCTGCCCTGTAGCGCCCCCTGCTGCTTCTGCAATGAATACCCAGTCTAAGAAAGAGCCTCTACCCTGCCCTGCAGCGCCCCCTGCTGCTTCTGCAGTGAATACACAGTCTAAGAAAGAGCGCCTACCCTGCCCTGCAGCGCCCACTGCAGCTTCTGCAGTGAATACACATTAGTCTAAGAGCCTCGGCCCAGCCCTGCAGCGCCCCCTGCTGCTTCTGCAGTGAATACACATTAGTGTAAGAAAGAGTCTCTACCCTGACCTGCACGCCCCCTGCTGCTTCTGCAGTGAATACACAGTCTAAGAAAGAGCCCCTACCCTGCAGCGCCCGCTGCTGCTTCTGCAATGAATACACATTAGTGTAAGAAAGAGTCTCTACCCTGACCTGCAGCGCCCTCTGATGCTTCTGCAGTGAATACACAGTCTAAGAAAGAGCCCCTACCCTGCCCTGCAGCGCCCCCTGCAGCTTCTGCAGTGAATACACATTAGTCTAAGAGCCTCGGCCCAGCCCTGCAGCGCCCCCTGCTGCTTCTGCAGTGAATACACATTAGTGTAAGAAAGAGTCTCTACCCTGACCTGCAGCGCCCTCTGCTGCTTCTGCAGTGAATACACAGTCTAAGAAAGAGCCCCTACCCTGCCCTGCAGCGCCCCCTGCAGCTTCTGCACTGAATACACCTTAGTCTAAGAGCCTCGGCCCAGCCCTGCAGCGCCCCCTGCTATTCCAAAACTGGTGCCCAAACACACGCCCCTCTGCTCGTACTCTTCATTACAAACGATATGCTGTGCAGAGCACAGTGACAAAGGAGAAACAGTAGCCCTCATCCTCCTCGACCTATCAGCGGCGTTCGACACAATCTCCCACCGCACCCTAATACGCAGACTCTACGACGCAGGAATCCAGGACAAGGCCCTCGACTGAATCTTCTCCTTCCTCTCCGGCAGGACGCAGCGGGTCAGACTCCCCCCTTTCCTCTCGGACCCCACACCTACCACCTGCGGAGTCCCCCAGGGCTCCTCCCTCAGCCCGACGCTCTTCAACGTCTACATGGCTCCACTCGCCCCCATCGTCAGAACCTACGGACTCAACATCGTGTCATACGCAGACGACACCCAGCTCATCCTCTCCCTATCCAACGAGCCCAACACCGCCAGACGCAACTTTCGAGATGGCATGGAAGCCGTCGCCAAATGGATGAAAAACAGCTGCCTACAACTAAACACCAACAAAACAGAAGTACTCATCATGGGCCCAAACCCCGATGCCTGGAGCGACACCTGGTGGCCCCCGCCCTCGGAAACCCGCCAACCCCCATGGACCACGCACGCAACCTGGGAATCATCCTGGACTCCGAGCTCAAAATGGACCGCCAGATCAACTCTGTCTCGTCTTCCTGCTTCCACACCCTCCGCCTCCTTCGTAAGACCTTCAAATGGATCCCCCTCGAACACCGAAAGACCGTCACTCACGCCCTGGTCACCAGCAGACTCGACTACGGCAACGCACTCTATGCCGGAATAAACAAAAACCTCACCCGCAAGCTACAGAACATCCAGAACGCCGCCGCAAGACTGGTCTAAGTGCTAAGTTGGTATCAGTACCACCCACAAAAAAAGTCGCATGGGGAGGGAGAAGTTTTATTGCCGGGGCTGCCAAGGCCTGGAATGATCTCCCTTTTCATTTGAGAAATACACATAATATTCTAACCTTCAGGAAGGAATTGAAGACATGGCTTTTTACCTTGTAAAAAAGTGTCTTCCACCTCAGTGCCCAGTTTGAGAGCAGCTAGCGCCAGGACACCTTTGGGTAACCGTTCGCGCTGTATTAATGCCTATAACATAACATAACATAACTGGTCCTCAACCTGCCAAAACACTGCCACATCTCCCAGCACCTGCGCACACTCCACTGGCTCCCCGTCGAGGCGAGAATCACCTTCAAGATACTCACCCACGCACACAAGGCCCTCCACGGCACCGGACCAGCATACCTGAACAGCCGACTCAAATTCCACGCACCCCAAAGGACCCTACGATCAGCCCAGCTCTCCTACACCGTGATCCCCCGCACCAGAAAGACCAGATCGGGAGGCCGCTCCTTCTCCTTCCTCGCGGCCAAAGCATGGAACGCCCTTCCGCTCCACCTCAGACAGACAACATCGCTCCCCATCTTCGCAAGAAACCTCAAAACCTGGCTCTTCGACAGACCCCCTCCTTGATGGATGGAACCTGAACCCTCCCCCCGCCCCCCCCACCCCTAGCGCCTTGAGACCCTTACGGGTGAGTAGTCGCGCTTTAACAAACCCCTGATTGATTGATTGATTGAGTGAGGGGTGTGTGCGTGTGTACGTGCGTGCGTATGGGTGTGCAAAGGCGTGTCCGCATATCGACGTTTAGAGATGAGTGTGAACACAAATCCGTACACGCGTGCATGATAGTGACACCAAAATGTACTTGTAGAAGTAAATGTATGTGCTCACATATTTATGTGAAGTACTGAGTATGAGCCAACATATGTGCATGCAGTGGACGCCTGCCCGTATATGTGGCGCAATGAGCGTGTGCATATGTACTCGCGGACACGAGTGTGCACGCGTGTGCGTACAAGCTCACACGTGATGCATGCGTCCTGCCCGGGGGTCTGGGCTCCCTTGAAGCGGTGCCGTCAGTGCAGCTGTGAAACACGACCCTCTTTTAAAGTGCTCAGCTCAGTAATGACTTCCCAGAAGATCGGGCTGAGTTAGTGAATTCCAGAGGCCGCAGCCGCCGAAATAGCTCGTCGAGGCACGTCTCGTGCCGCCACTCTTCCCAGCGCTATTTCTGGGGACGGAGCCACCGCGGCTTGTTCACAGGTCAGGGCTCCGGGAACAGGCAGTGATGTCCTGAAGCTGCTGACAGCCCCAGAAACAAATCATCGAGGCGAAGAGGGCAGCACCTGGCACCAGTGACAGTCCAGGAGGAGCCGCTGCCAGGGAGAGAGAGTGGGGGCACCAGTGACAGGACAGGAGGGGCTGGTGTCAGGGAGAGAGAGTGGGGGCACCAGCGACAGGCCAGGAGGGGCCGGTGCCAGGGAGAGAGAGTGGGGGCACCAGCGACAGGCCAGGAGGGGCCTGTGCCAGGCAGAGAGTGGGGGCACCAGAGACAGGCCAGGAGGAGCCGGTGTCAGCAGGGTTGGATTGGGATTAAAAATCGGCCCGGGCACGCTAAAAAAAGTGGCCCATATTTGCATATTGCCTTTCCGCAAAACACTACTTCGGCGAAATTGTATTTAAAAACAAGCATTGCCATAGCCAATAGGTCTTGCCTTTGGGACCTTATGTGTTTAGCCAGAACTTTTGGCTATGTTGTAGAGCATTGTGGCTGCTGTGCATTTTGTTGAAAAGTTATAATAAAAAGTGTTAAGCATTTTTGTTACCTTTATATAAACGAAGACGACATTATATACAACTGAACAACCTGATTAAAAAAAGATTTTAACATAAAAAATGTCTTCTAGTTTTTTTGTACTTGCACTGCTGGCTACTTCTTCCTGCCTGTTCTCGTGCTTGTTTGTTATCATTTTTTTGTTATGGGGGAGCGGGACATAAATAACGGGGAAGTGGAGGTTGGAAAACAGTAATTTAATTAGAACACGAGCAGCGGACGGACACTAGGGGAGGATCAACCGATGCCAGATTCCAAGGGCAGACTGACGTGATGCTTAGGTGGTGCGCTGATGCAAAATGGTGGTGGTGAATGATATTTGGTGCTCAGGTGGTGACACTATATGGTGTGGATTGGAGGTACGTTGTGGATTGTGGAGTTGAAATATGTTGTTTGGTGTGTAATTATGCGGTGTGGATTGGAAATGTGTGGAGTTGAATTGTGTGGCCTGGAACTGTGGTGTTGAGTGAAATTATGCTTAGTGAAATTGTGTCATGGTGTGCAGTGCATTTATGTTGATTGGTGGTATGTGGTATAGAGTGCATTTATGTGGCGTGTAATTATGTGGTACTGAGTGGTATGTGGAGTGTATTTATGTTGCATTGAGTAGAGTGTAATTATGTGGCGTGTAACTATGTCGCACTGAGTGGTATTTTGTGGAGTGTATTTATGTTGCATTGAATAGAGTGTAATTATGTGACGTGTAATTATGTGGTACTGAGTGGTATTATGTTGAGTCTATTTATGTTGCATTGAGTAGAGTGTAAATATGTGGCATGTGATTATGTGGCACTGAGTGGTAATATGTGGAGTGTATTTATGTTGCATTGAGTAGAGTGTAATTATGTGGCTTGTAATTATGTGGTACTGAGTGGTATGTGGAGTGTATTTGTTGCATTGAGTAGAGTGTAATTATGTGGCGTGTAACTATGTCACAATGAGTGGTATTATGTGGAGTGCATTTATGTTGCATTGAGTACAGTGTAATTATGTGCGTGTAATTATGTGGCACAGTGTTATTATGTGGAGTGTATTTATGTTGCATTGAATAGAGTGTAATTATGTGACGTGTAATTATGTGGTAATGAGTGGTATTATGTGGAGTGTATTTATGTTGCATTGAGTAGAGTGTAATTATGTGGTGTGTAATTATGTGGCACTGAGTGGTATTATGTGGAGTGTATTTATGTTGCATTGAATAGAGTGTAATTGTGACGTGTGATTATGTGGTACTGAGTGGTATTATGTGGAGTGTATTTATGTTGCATTGAGTAGAGTGTAATTATGTGGCGTGTAATTATGTGGCACTGAGTGGTATTATGGGGAGTGTATGTTGTATTCAGTAGAGTGTAATTATGTGGCGTGTAATTATGTGGCACTGAGTGGTATTATTTGGAGTGTATGTTGCATTGAGTGCAGTGTAATTATGTAGCATATAATTATGTGGCACTGAGTGGTATTGTGTGGAGTGTATGTTGCATTCAGTAGGGAGTGTAATTATGTGGCACTGAGTGGTATTATTTGGAGTGTATGTTGCATTGAGTGCAGTGTAATTATGTAGCATATAATTATGTGGCACTGAGTGGTATTGTGAGGAGTGTGTGTTGCATTCAGTAGAGTGTAATTATGTGGTGTGTAATTATGTGGCACTGAGAGGTACTTGGAGTGTATGTTGCATTGAGTGCAGTGTAATTATGTAGCATATAAGTATATGGCACTGTGTGGTATTATGTGGAGTGTATTTATGTTGCATTGCGTAGAGTGTAAGTATGAGGCGTGTATTTTGGCGCACACTTGGCAGCTTATCAACAGCCCTTGCCTAGGTGACGTGGGAGGGTGAAAGGCCCTCCCCACTGAATGGAGACTTGCTCAGTTCTTACCAGCTACCAGAGCCTCAGAAAGCAAGGGTGATGAATGCAGCTTCGATGTCAACCAGCCTGAGAAGACGTCATAGAACTGTTCTGCCCGAGCAGTGGATATACACAGGGCTTTAAGTGGGCCGGGTCCTGCCGGTACTGACCGGCAGTTCTTAAAAGCAGGTGCCGAGACGGGTCCCTATCGGGCTCTCCATTTTCGCCCTCACTCTCAGAATGGAAACAAGAAATCATACCTCTGCAGCAATTTACTGTTTTGTTGTAACCTTTATGTTTTTTGCAGTTTTATATTGCAAAACTCGAAGTGCTTGACATGGGCACAAACAAGGACATCTTCATTTATATTTTGGTAGGCACAGGCGATTAAGTGATTTGCCCAGAAACGTAGGATGAAAACCTGCTTCCTCAGCTCCAAAGTTGGCAGCTCTTGTCATTAGGCCGCAACCTCTCGCACTAGAACTAAAGCATTCTCAACATTGTATACAACGAAGCCATAGTTGTATGTATGCATGTAGTATATTTATCTTATGCAGCTAACAACCTTCGACAAAGCCAATAGTCCTGGCTTGTTGTAGGTGTAATGTTACTTGTATTATATATGTGGGGCAATAACAGAAGCAGCAAAATACCAGGCGGGTGGCACATTATTATACTGAGCACAGCATTTTAGCATAAGTGTTTTAAGCCACGCCCTGGATGTACACCAGAGTGACATGCACAGTAACGCAGATGGTTGCGTTTGTAGAGGCGCACTTTGAGCCATGCGCACTTGTGCCTGAAAATATATTTTTCTTAACGGGCGACCTGTTAGCTGCCAGGTGTCTTTTAATAGTGTGGTGGCTGTCCTGCTGTGTGGTTGCAAACCGGGAGCGACCCGCGGCCGTCTATGCCAGACATCAGCACCTAAGCACACCTGTGATGGTTGTCAGGCCAGCGTCCTTTGAACAGATGAGTCCCCTTTATATGTTAAAACGGGTGGTGGCTTGGCAGTGCCCGTGAGTGGCATAACGCAAAACTATACCCCACCCTCCCCGCAGAATGTGATAAGGGGTCCCGAAATCTCACATATATTCATTGGCCTTGAGGTGAATGGTGGCTCCTCGGGGGATGGGTGCACCCTTCGCCGCAGTGGTCTTGGTGATGCCCTTGAGGCCAGAGTCCTAACGGGTTCTATAGGGCCAGGCCTGTGTACATTAATAGTTTAGACATGGACTGTCAAGGCCTGTATTGATACACTTTTAATTTGTGGCTGAGCCTGTTTGCACAGTTGTGGGCGGGCACTCGTGTGCTGGTGGGTTACTTGCCCTGAGCCAGGCATTTATGCGCAATGGAGCGCTGGGCTGTGCAGTGCCATGATAACGCATAAGTGGGAGCTGAGCTGCTTGCGCAAGAATAGCTAGGAATGTTTCTGACCTGCGGGTTCCCGGGTGCGTGCAGGGGCGCAGCGTACATTGGTGCAGCAGGTGCAGTGGCACCGGGGCCCGGAAGGCCCCACTGAACCCTGGTTATTGCTGTATTTCACCGCTAAAACAGCAGCTAGGGGCCAGAGCCCGTCCCTGCACTAGATCCCAAGGCACTCGGGCGCGCCATTTTTGTGCACATAAATTAGTGGGTAGGCGTCTGCCGAGCCGGGTTGTGAATGAAAGATGGGAACATCAAGAGGGTTATGAGCTGTGAAGGGCACGGAGGCGAGAAGAGAGAGATATTAGATGAGATAGGAGAGCGGACAAGCGGGAGAAGGGTGAGCATGAACAGAGAAGAAGGACGAGGGAGGTAAACAGGTGGATAGAGAGAACACAGGGTGACGATGAAAACGGGAGGAAAGCAAGAGATGAAAAGATGGGATACAAGGGATGACGAGGAGAGAGACAGGATGGAGTGGATGAGAAGAGGAGACTGGATAGACTACTTGGGTAGGAGCGAGAGAGAGATATAGATAGGGATGGAAGAGTCTATATGGGGGCAGGATGAAACTGGAGAGACAGACACGGGAGGGAAGAAGATGGAGAGTATAGAAGAACGGTAGAGGGGCTGAGCAGGCAGCGCTGCAGCTGCTGCAGAAACTGCAGAAGGGCGAGGGGGAAAGCAATGAGCCGAAATGTCGGAATTGTCAAGGAAAAAGAACTGCAACATGTACGATGAAATACATTACAAAAAAAAGAAAATAAACTGACGTCATATGTCATGGAACCCACTCACAAGAACACGTGTTCGGGTTTAAAGCCCCCTCCTTTCCTTCACTCCCAACACTGAGCTCTGTCTGGCGGGTTTGAACAGCTGTGAGGAGGCCGACCCTCCAGGAGACCCCCGTCCCCGCTAAAGTGTCACCGAGCTGGGTGATGCATGACGCCTGAGAAAGCAAATTAACCCGAACCCCCTCTCCATCTGTAGGGGCGGATTCGGGGCTGCTGACAAACCGAGAGGACTGGCCGAATACAATCAAAGGCAGGAATGCTATTTACAAGGAGACTTGTACACTGGGCATGTTTGTATGACATTGTTTAAATACTAATAAAAAAGACTGTTTGCTTTTAGCAGGGCTCTGCATTGTGTGCGCCTGGTTTCTGAGTTACTCCAGTGGTGACGTGAACCTTGGACTGAATACGGACGCCATCCCTCCTCCGCTGCTAGTTTGTATTTGTTATGGACTTCGGCAAGGACGAGAAACTGATCTATGATGACCTTTTGGCGTGGATTGCTCAATTTTGGAACTTGTGGCTTGCATATAAATATGTAACGTTTTAAAATCATCCCAGTCGCCTGTCTGATACTGACAGCCAGCAGAGGGAGGGCAGGGCACACTGCGCGCCGCCAATGATAATAAAAAACAGATGGCACACGGCTGCGCTGTTGCTCGCTCCCGAGCACCCTAGGCCAGGGGAGAGGGAAGGCGGCACATGCACCCGCCTTGGGCCAATTGCATATTGCGTGCTGTCTTTCTTAGAAAGACGCATGCACAGGCCAACAGCGGGAGATAAAAAAAAAAAGCACACGCACGAGCGTGTGTTTTGAGTTTAAAGCCCTTACAAAATGCCTCGCAGAGCAGCGCATGCGCGCTGGCTCAGGCGAGACCTAAAAAAGGGGGAGTAAAAAATGCACGGATTAGTTTACACTGGTGAAACACACCTGAAAACAAGTGAGGCCACTTTTGCTCAGGCCCCCTGCTCCCGCTGAATCCCCATATATTAATGGGCCGGCCCAGCGAGAGAAAGGGAGTGACACCTCTGCCCGTTGATAAAAAGAAGGTAATGGACGCCCATCTACCTCCAAAAAGGCTACTCAGGCACCCACTGGGCCACTGGCAGCATCCAAACGACGCAGAAACCGCCCAAATCGCCCCCTCCTCCCCCCGGCTGCACAGAAAAGCAGCCCACAGCTGGATTTCGGATACCGGCCCCTCAGGCATTGCCCGAGTGCCCGCGTTACCAATCTGACCCTGGGTGTCAGGGAGAGAGAATGGGGCACCAGTGACAGGCCAGGAGGGGCCGGTGCCAGGGAGAGAGAGTGGGGGCACTAGTAATAGGCCAGGAGGGGCCGGAGCCAGGGAGAGAGAGTGGGGCACCAGTGACAGGCCAGGAGGAGCCGGTGTCAGGGAGAGTGGGGCACCAGTGACAGGCCAGGAGGAGCCGGTGTCAGGGAGAGACAGTGGGGCACCAGTGACAGGACAGGAGGGGCCGAAGCCAGGGAGAGAGAGTGGGGCACCAGTGACAGGCCAGGAGTGGCCGGTGCCAGGGAGACAGAGGGGACACCAGTGACAGGCCAGGAGGGGTGGGTGCCAGGGAGAGAGAGTCGGGGCACCAGTGACAGGACAGGAGGAGCCAGTGCCAAAGAAAGAGGGAGGGGAGACAGTTGTTACCAGTGACACCAGAGAGAGTGGGGGCACCAGTGACAGGCCAAGAGGGGCCGGTGCCAGGGAGAGAGAGTGGGGGCACCAGTGACAGTCCAGGAGGGGCCGGTGCCATGGAGAGAGAGTGGGGGCACCAGTGACAACCCAGGAGCGGCCTGTGCCAGGGAGAGACAGTGGGGGCACCAGTGAAAGGCCAGGAGTGGCCGGAGCCAGGCAGAGAGAGTAGGGGCTCCAGTGACAGGCCAGGAGGGGCTGGTGCCAGAGAGAGAGATTGGGGTCACCAGTGACAGGCCAGGAGGGGCCGGTGCCTGGCAAACAGAGTGGAGCACCAGTGTCAGGCCAGGAGTTGCCGGTGCCAGGCAGAGAGTGGGGGCACCAGTGACAGGCCAAGAGGAGCCGGTGCCAGGGAGAGAGAGTGGGGGTACCAATGACAGGCCAGGAGGGGCCGGTGCCAGGGAGAGAGAGTGGGAGCACCAGTGACAGGACAAGAGGGGCGGTGCCAGGGAGAGAGAGTGGGGGCACCAGTGACAGGCCAGGAGGGGCCGGTGACAGGGAGAGAGTGGGGGCACCAGTGACAATACAGGAGGGGCTGGTGTCAGGGAGAGAAAGTGGGGCACCAGTGACAGGCCAGGTGGGGCCGGAGCCAGGCAGAGAGAGTGTGGGCACCAGTGATAGGTCAGGAGGGGCCGGTGCCAGGGAGAGAGAGTGGGGGCACCAGTGACAGGCCAGGAGGGGCCGGAACCAGGGAGACAGAGTGGGGCACCAGTGACAGGCCAGGAGGGGCCTGTGCAAGGGAGATAGAGAGGGGGGCACCAGAGACAGGCCAGGAGAGGCCGATGCCAGGCAGAGTGGGGGCACCAGTGACAGGCGAGGAGGGGCCGGTGCCAGGCAGAGAGAGTTTGAGCACCAGTGACAGGCCAGGAGGGGCCGCTGCCAGGGAGACAGAGGGGGCACCAGTGACAGGCCAGGAGGGGCTGGTGCCAGGGAGAGAGAGTGGGGGCACCAGTGACAGTCCAGGAGGGGCCGGAGCCAGGCAGAGAGAGTGGGGGCACCAGTGACAGGCCAGGAGGGGACGGTGCCAGGGAGAGAGAGTAGGGGCACCAGTGACAGGCCAGGAGGGGCCGGTGCCAGGAAGAGAGACTGGGGGCACCCGTGACAGGACAGCAGGTGCCGGTGCCTGGCAGAGAGAGCGGGGGCACCAGTGACAGGCCAGCAGGGGTCGGTGGCATGGAGAGAGAGTGGGGGCACCAGTGAAAGGACAGGAGGGGCAGGTGCCAGGGAGAGAGAGTGGGGCACCAGTGACAGGCCAGGAGGGGCCGGTGCCAGGCAGAGAGTGGGGGCACCAGTGACCAGCCAGGAGGTGCCAGCACCAGGGAGAGGGAGTGGGGGCACCAGAGACAGGCCAGGAGGGGCCAGTGCCATGGAGAGAGAGTAGGGCACCAGTGACAGAACAGGAGGTGCCGGTGCCAGGGAGAGAGAGTGGGGGCACCAGTGACAGGCCAGGAGGGGCCGGTGCCAGGGAGAGAGAGTGGGGGCACCAGTGACAAGCCAGGAGGGGCCTGTGCCAGGGAGAGAGAGTGGGGACACCAGTGACAGGCCAGGAGGGGCTGGTGTCAGGGAGAGAGAGTGGGGCACCAGTGACAGGCCAGGAGGGGCCGGTGCCAGGCAGAGAGTGGGGGCATCAGGGACAGTACAGGAGGGGCCGGTGTCAGGGAGAGAGAGTGGGGGCACCAGTGACAGGCCAGGAGGGGCCGGTGCCAGGCAGAGAGTGGGGGCACCAGTGACAGGCCAGGAAGGGCCTGTGTCAGGGAGAGAGAGTGGGGCACCAGTTACAGGCCAGGAGGGGCCGGTGCCAGGCAGAGAGTGGGGACACCAGTGACAGTACAGGAGGGGCTGGTGTCAGGGAGAGAGAGTGGGGCACCAGTGACAGGCCAGGAGGGGACGGTGTCAGGGAGAGAGAGTGGGGGCACCAGTGACAGGCCAGGAGGGGCCGGAGCCAGGCAGAGAGAGTGGGGGAACCAGTGATAGGCCAGGAGGGGCCGGTGCCAGGGAGGGAGAGAGGGGGCACCAGTGACAGGCCAGGAGGGGCCGGAACCCTGGAGATAGAGTGGGGTACCAGTGACAGGCCAGGAGGGGCCGGTGCAAGGGAGAGAGAGAGGGGGTGAAGAGTGACAGGCCAGGAGGGGCCGGTGCCAGGCATAGAGTGGGGGCACCAGTGACAGGCAAGGAGGGGCAGGTGCCAGGCAGAGAGAGTGGGGGCACCAGTGACAGGACAGGAGGGGCCAGTGCCAGTCAGAGAGTGGGGCACCAGTGACAGGCGAGGAGGGGCCGGTTCCAGGCAGAGAGTGGGGTCAAGAGTTACAGGCCAGGAAGGGCCGGTGCCAGGGAGAGAGAGTGGGGGCACCAGTGACAGGCCAGGAGGGGCCGGTGTCAGAGAGAGTGGGGGCACCAGAGACAGGCCAGCAGGGGAAGGTGCCAGGAAGGGAGAGAGTGGTGGCACCAGTGACAGGCCAGGAGGTGCCGGTGCCAGGCAGAGAGAGTGGGCACCAGTGACAGGCCAGCAGGGGCCGGTGCCTGGCAGAGAGAGTGGGGGCACCATTGACAGGCCAGGAGGGGGCGGTGCCAGGGAGAGAGCGTGTGGGTACCAGTGACAGGCCAGGAGGGGCCGGTGCCAGGGAGAGGGAGTGGGGGCACCAGTGACAGGACAGGAGGGGCCGGTGCCAGGGAGAGAGAGTGGGGGCACCAGTGACAGGCCAGGAGGTGTTAGAATCGAAATGTCTTCCCTTCCCGTCTTCCATGATATATGCTGTGTCATGTTAGCATTCATGTAGCTATGATATATAATCGTGATTTCAATTGTGCATGTGCCCGACTACTGTAAGCCTAAGTTAGCATCTGAGACGCCATTTTTCTTTTGCACTCGCCATGTTACGCTGTGAGCAATCCCCAGTCTCTGTGCCCCGCTCTCTGCTTGCCTCAGCAGAAGCTGCTGTTCAGAAAGTTCTCATGTCTCATCCAAGGTAGGAACCCAGATGTACGAAGAGAATAGTATATTCAGCTCTGCATTCCTATCATCGGACATAGCTATGCTCCCACACTGGAGAGAGCTGAGATCGAGTAAGACGGCCTTGGAAGTCTGATAACGTGTACCCATTCTGCAGGTGTTAGCTTATCCCTTAGTGCCTCCTTTGTCAGTCTTTGTGCCCAAGCAGTATTTTTCCATTAGGGGCGGGGTTTTGAGAGGTGTTGGAAGGTTTATTTCATGTTACCAAACGTTTGGAAGTCAGTAGCATCTTAGGAGGCTAGTCAGACTGGACTCCGCTGCAGCGCATTTTACAATAAAGAACTTTGGTTTGTATTCTCTACTGCGTCACCGACTTCATTTCTTGGAAGGCTAAGAGGAGGGCGCGAATGACCCGGGTTGCCCTAATCTGGTCACTTCCTTCAGTCGGCTCCCGAACAGGGACCCCACCAGGTGAACCATACTCGCCCCCGACAGGGTGTGGAGGTCGGGGTCGCGTCCGGTCGGTTGGGCGGATCGGGGTACCCCACACGATTGAGCCTAGTTCTCGCAGCTGCCCCGCCCGTCCGATCGGGCAGTGCCACGGCCAGTGGTCATCCCGGCTGGGGTCCTGAAAAGGCGAAACCCTTGGATCCGACCATTTGGTCCGAAGAGTCGGCAGTGGAGAATAACTTTGCCTGACCTGTGTGCACCAGGTAAGTTTGTCTTGCCTCTCGGCAGGTATGGCGCCGTCTTGAATAGTCTTGAATATGGTCCGAGGGCCATTCTTAGCTTGTTTAAACTTGGTGGGTCTGTGGACCCTTGAGGTACAGAGTGTTGCGAACGCTCTGCCAGGCCATCTGCTGAATTTGGTTTACTCTTGAAAAGGCCTGGGGCTAGAGCCTGCCTTCTTGTTTTGGTACAGTCTTCGGACTGTCTTATTTTGGTACAGTCTTCGGACTGTCTTGTTTTAGTACAGTCTTCGGACTGTCTTGTTTTGGTACAGTCTTCGGACTGTCTTGTTTTGGTACAGTCTTCGGACTGTCTTGTTTTAGTACAGTCTTCGGACTGTCTTGTTTTGGCTTCCCTTTGTTTGGTGTGTTGTTTAGTTCGTGCGAGTAGTGTATGTGTCTGTTGTTAAGATGCCTTGTTTAAGTAAATTCTGGTGTGTGGGGTGCCGCTGTTGCTCTGCCGAAGCTCGGTTGGAGGAGAGGCAACCTGTGCCTCCGGAAGGCACCCCGAATTTTGATATGTATGTGAAGCACGGCCTTGACCCTATCATGCTTAGTACATTATGGCACAAATATACGAGGGACAATGCTGAGCTTCAGTGGCCACCGACAGGTACTTTTGACGAACAGAAATTGAATTATCTGCAAGATAAATTATTTGCCAGGAGAAGTAGGCAGGCGATGTTTGATTCCCTTCAGGTATGACAAAAGGAGGGGGGCGGAGCTTGCCTGATCTTAAGATGGCGGCGTAGTTAGTGAGCTCCGTCTGGCCATCTAACTATCCGACATTTATCCTACACCTGGACTGACTTTTCTGCTCTAAACTCAAAGACTCCGACTCTGGTACGCGCCACCCACAAATTGAGCCGTTTGCGGGGCCTGGAAACTGATCGCAGGCTCTAGTTTCGAGTGTCGGTGCGGTGGCCTGATGCCGTGTTGAGGAGGCCGGCGCCGCTGAGTGGAGTGCGAGTCCGCGAAGAGCGAGCGGAGAACACCAACAGATTTGAAGATCGCTCAACGCGCTGCGACGAGGACTGACCTGACTCTGCTGCTGGAGAGGAGCCCTGTCTACTGGCCTGCCAGAGTACGCCGCGCTGTGAGGCCTTGGTGACACAGCAGCGCTGCGGCCAGGAGAGATCGCTGGCCTGGAGAGTCCCTTGCCTGGCGTGGTGTGGCGGCGGCTACACGGAGCGCAAAATACTCGACATTGGTGGGCGCCTGATCACTGAGACCCATTTCAAGGTTGGTGTGCACGGCAAGGTATTATGCTTCGCAGGCTGTGTTCGCACTGATATCCCACCCCCATCTTGCAGGCGGCGGTGGTGCGGAGCATCGGAATAGCGGAAAGCCCGCAGCGGCCATTCTTGGAGGCCTGTGGTGCCCCGCGGCACGTTCTGGCCTGCGCAACGATACTGAGGCGAAAGGATTGTGAGTGTGACTGGCGATGGTGCGTCACTAGCCTCAAAGGTATGGCAGTGTGCTCTTGGGTTCACGCAAGTGCCTAAGTCGTGTCTTACTCCAACTCAGAACTGACCGCACGCAGCGGACCTGATTGTGTGGCAGCAGATATTTAGGTGCTACTGCTACCTCCTCGCAGAGACGCCCTTTGGGAGTTCCCTGATTGCAAAGCGGAGGGTGCTGGTGGATAAGCCTGCCTGGGGCCGTGAGGAGCTGCGGCGCATTGTGGAGCGAGTCTAGAGCCAAAAGTGACTACTCCTGGGAGTAAAGCTGAATGGAGCGCTGCTCAATCTATACATGAATAGAGGCTGCAAACCGCAGTGAAAGAGGTCGGCCACTCTGATAGTACAAGTGAGCGGAATTAGAGATGCATATCATTTACAGTGACCTCGGCTTCACGTCGTACAGTGCAGGCATTATGGGGAAGGTGGACAAAACGCAGCCTAAGCTTCACTTTGAGCAGAGAAAGTCCAGGCTTAGAGAGTTAACCCCCGAAGAGGGTTTGAATACACACGATGATGTGCCAGCGCCAGCGGAGGGAGACATTCGCAATATACTGGCTGCTATGCAAAAGAGCTTGTCCACCATTGATAGTAGGATAGACTTTTTGGCATACCGCATGGATCGCATGACTGAACGTATGGATAAGCAGGCGGAGCGTCTAGATATGACGGAGCGAAGAGTTACGGAGGTGGAGGAAGCACAGACAGAGATAGATTCAGAGCACAAGCAGATGGGAAAGCTGTGGCAATCATTACAGGACAAGGAGGAAGACCTTGAAGCGAGGTCCCGGCGATGCAATATTCGTATTACAGGCCTTCCGGAAACAACTAGCGTGGGAAATATGGAACTATATGTGGAGGAGCTATTGGTGACGCTGCTGGGGCGGGAAACGTTCTCTTCTATGTTCGTTGTGGAACGAGCACACCGTTTATTAGGCCCGCGACCACCGCCGGGAGCTGCCCCGAGGCCTATAATTGCAAAGCTGTTAAATTATAGAGACAGAGACGCGGCATTGAAAGCGGCTAGGGAGAAACAAACTCTGCACCATGAAGGCTCTGAGAATTTCGCTATACCCAACTTCACGATGCGTGTGCAGGAGGCGCGGAGACAATTTGCACCCCTGAAAAGACAAGTGCGGGAACAAAACTTGGATTACGCTATGCTGTATCCAGCTTGATTGAGAGTGAATAGACAGGGGCGCTCACGGATTTTTACAGATCCTAAGGTGTTGCAGAAAGCCTTGAAGGAATGGTCAAAGGACAGAGCACACAGTAAAGAAACCTCAGACGTCGAGGGGCGACCGGAGGCGGTCTGGATGACCAGGACTAATTGGCTTGACGATCATATAAGCAGATAAGAATTTGCTATTTTGCGGGGGGGAGGTGTGACCAGTGTGGGAACTGAAAGGCTGCCGATATATTGAAAACGGATGCAGTGTAAGTATACAGGATTGTAACAGGCACCAGATAGTCTCATCAGATACTTCAGGGAATGATTTGGATACTATATTAGAGAGTTGGGCCTAGATATGAGTAATCCATAATAGCTTTTTGATACTCCGGGGAAGTAGAACAGGTGTACTGAATTTGCCAGATGGCAGATGGAATAGGTGTATGGCCTATAGAGGGTGAGCGGAAAGAGTGATCAGGCAACATCCGCCCACGTATGTGAACCATAACTTGGCGTATTGCCGATTTTGTTCATTGTTTGAAACTGATATATGTGATTTTTGTCAAGATGTAGTGGGATTAGAGGGGGGGTTTCGCCAATGCAAAGTTGGGGCTTGCATGGCGTGGGTGGGGGGGGGGGTACAGAGGCCTAATTCATTTGTTGTCATTTCTGTGAAGTTGAATGAACTGACAATGCATAGCTTATTGAATAACGCAGTTGAGCAAAATGTTACCCAGATAAATGTACACGATGAAGAGAGGTTACTCAACAAAGATCATTACACAGACGCAGACCAGTAAGATACACATTATAACTTGGAACGTCTGCGGTCTAAATGACCATAGGAAGCTGCGGAAGGTCATTGCTTATCTCACTAGACACGGCATAGATATCACGCTACTACAGGAGTTGCACTTGCCCCTTAATAATAGAATGCTGCACAGTAGAGGGCTACAGGGAAACACACACGTTGCAGGGTTCATGTCTCATGCCAGAGGAGTGATAACTTGGGTGAACCCGAAATCGGAATTAAAGCTGGAGGAACTTGATACAGACTCGGAGGGTAGATTTGCCATCACGAAATGCAGTGGGAAGGGAATGGACTTGGTCTTAGCAAATATTTATGGCCCAAACTATGACAACCCAAAATTTTATGCCGACGTTCTGGAGAGGATGCGTAAATACAGGAATAGCCCTCAACTCTGGGGTGGCGACTTTAATTGTGTATTAGACCCGCAGCTTGATCGGTCGGGAGGACCGGTTTGTCACCCCTCTTCCTCTGCCAGGTCCATTATTGATGCGGCAACGCAACTGGAATTGTGTGATGTACGGAGAATGCGATCGCCCGGGAGGGGAGGGTACACGCACTACTCTGCATATCACGACTTACATACTAGAATTGATTATTGGCTTGTGTAGGAAGGTGGAATCTGACTATATGGTTGCCCCCACTTTTTTTATGGTGTTTTGCTGGTTTATGACTTAGTTGGACTGGGACCCTGCTATTCAGGGCCCCAGTCTATCTGCTCTCTCTAACGACATGGAGTGCACTCTAGGTGCACTAGTGATTGGATACTGTGGTGCCTTATGAGTCCCTAGTATATGGTACCTTAGGTGCCAAGGGCATAGGTACTTCACAGGCCTCCCAGGGGCTGCCGCATGTGTTATGCCACCCCTGGGAAGCAGTCTAAATCTGACACCACAGGCCTGCTACTGCAGCCTGGG
>CAWUFW010021677.1:0-114526 GCA_963921515.1 Calotriton arnoldi
GCACAGGCTGAGCGGCCAAAACAAGTGGGACCTGTGGCACGAGGGGATATGAGACAGTAGTAGGTGTCAGCACTGCACCCTATGTACAGCACTGTACGGATCACACCTCCCGAAACATTGACAGGTGTCCACATTGACAGCCCCATGCCAAGACGGCTGTGTGCTTGCAGTCACACGTCACAGGTGAGAGGTTACATTGCACGTGCCAGGTGGCAGACGTACATAGTGGGAGCTGGCATGTGTGTGCATGTGTCTCCTGTTCAGGATCCACCAGATGGGCGCTGACTCTGTACTGACCATTGGACACAGCATGTTCCGTGGAAGGCTTGTGTGTGTGGGATGGTGGCACTGGATGTGCCTCCGTTGGGTGGGGGGCCATGCACAGGGCGGGTACGTCGATGATTGCGCATTGTTGGTCACGGTGGGTGCACCCACTAAGATGTGTTGCCCTGTGTTCAATTCCTATGTCCGCATGATGATGGACTGTAGATGTGGGCAGACTACACATTGGTCGATGTGCTGTCTATATGCATGTGCCTTCACACCAGGCACAGCTGCCCCTGCACATGTGACCCCTGCTGGACTCGCTGCTGGGTCTGTGGAGCTGATGCACCTTCTGTGCGTGGGGCGGACAGCTCTCCTCACTTCCCTCATTGCGCATGTCATGACTTTGCCGCAGGTGACATGGATCATGGAGGGCCCACATGTACGCGTGGGTAGGCTACACATGATTGTTCACTGGTCGCCACCCCCAGTCAGTGTTTCGAATGGGAAGGTTGTCGTGCTGGTGGTATATTCGATGTGGCGGATGGGCGGGCCTAGGTGCGGGCTTACATTCCGGACATGGGGGGTAGTTGGATTGGCGACTAGTTGCAGTACACACGGGACACGTCTCTTCCTTTCCACATCTGGGTCATCCCTTGTACTCACTGACAGTGATACAGTCATCTTCGCCCCAGCCCTCATGTCCTCCCCTCGCTCCCCCAATATGCATGTGCACCTGCGAGGCTAGCGCTTGCACAGGCAGCCCCAAGCTCGCACCAGAGAGGGCAAGGAGTGTATGTGTGGGTCCAGTTGCACGAGTGGGCTGTCTCAGGGTATGATGTGTTGCGGGACGCCGTCCACCTGCGTGGTGCCCCAAATGGAGACCCGGCCTGCATGGACTATGCATCACAGTCTTCGCCTTCCGGATCCGCCACCTGCGACACCCAGTGGCTGTGGCTGCCCTTGCGGCCAGGCCGCGTCCGTCTGTGACTGATGGCCCACACATTCACTCTTTGGCCTCTCTGGGGAGGGCTCGGGGTGGTGGCGCACGCGCTTGCACTTAGTCGCAATGGCATGTGGCGTGGTTGGTATGATGGGCAATGGATGGGATGGTGCGAGCCACCTCCCGTGACGTCAGTGCTGCTCGTGCTGTGGTGCGTCCCCCTACACTTCCATCTGACTTGTGCCATGCTAGACGTTGAGGTTCTATTGCATGCGTGATATGACCAGGAGGAGCGCGAGGAGACCTCTCACACACCATGCTCCACTGCCATCCCGTGCCCTGTATCGCCTGTGCGGATTGACTATGTTGGGGTTACACCTGGTCGACTGGGGCTGTGTGTGCCTTGTCAAGGGGCATGGCGGGCGCATAACAGGATCCAGCTTGTCCACAGAGGGTGGGCTGAGGTGCGCCTGGTACCGCTTTGTACGTGTGCCCGGCTGCTGTGCACACACGTGTTCACTCCCCCGACAGGTGTCCTCTCACAATGCCCAGGGAAGCGGTGGTGTACTGTTCATGACCCCTCCCAACACGGCGTGCTCCAACTTGGCAAGTGCGCATCTACCCGTCACACCCACCCACCTGAGCACTGCGTCCATACGACTTCACACGACACATGTGTTTCTTCCACAGTTGTGCTACTCATTTGCGTTGACATCCAATACCAGTGGACTACATGGTCATGTCACGACTGCCGTGTACTTCACATACTCTCATCCTCTCTCATTCGTACTTGTGAAATGAGTCAGCGGAGACAGTTTTGGTTTCAAACATTATATTGAGTCTTCTGTCCTCTGTGATGCAGTATAGTGGACACTACTGGCAGCGGAATACATGTTGAGGATATACTGAGCATGATTGCAAATGGGATAGGGTGTGGGGTTACATGTGATTGGCTGTTGCATGTGGGATGTGGGCTTCAGAGTTACATCTGCTTGGCCAAGGCTGTGCTAATGTACATTTACGTATAGCTGCGGAGCTGCGGACTTTGACACAGACGGTATACATGTAGCCTACCAGACCGCTTGGCATCATGGGCACAGTCCATCTCAGTTCCATGTGACAGGTTTGCTGCGGTTGTTCCTCATGCACGCGTGCATGTGAGATGACATCAGGGCATGTGCTTGCGTGCATGCAGCGGCGTGCCACTTGTTGTTGCAATGTGGTGGTTACTGGACATGTCACAGTCACTGGGGTCGTGTTGTTGTTGTATGCACTTGTCGTCCATGCAAAGGTCCTGGTATGGGATTCCCGGGCGGGGGTGGGAGGGGTGCAGCACCCACAGACTCCAGGCGACCTATTCATGTCCACTGAGCGGTATGTGTGTCCATGGGCGCTGGATCCATGTCGTGTCCTGGTTGTTCGTGCAGTTCCGTCCATGTGGGTGCGATACACAGACCCCATGCCACTGCCTCCCACGATGCATGCGGTGTTCCTGGATGTGATGGGGAACAGTGTGCATGTCCCGGTCATATCCGATGTCATGGCGATGTCGTTGATGGTGTGGTTACAGTTGCCGGTCGTTTGGTATGGCTGTTGTGGTGGTGACTGGCCAGTCCGTGCGGAAGCTAAGCATGGGTGCGGGGTTGGACATCATAGGTCAATCGGGGAACCTGCGTTGTGGTCCGACGAATTTACAGGTTGTCAGGTATGCGATGCCGTCCAGCAGGGCTTCCATGTCATTGGTGGTGTATATGTTTGCCAGCCAATGTAGCGGATGGTGGCTGTCAAGGTGTTGTTCGTAAGTTGTCCCTTGGAGGACCATGATGGGGCATGCTGGGTGACATTCGATGTAGCTGTTCTCGATGATCCGTCGTGTGGAGGCACAGTGGTCCCATTTCAGTGCGGGTGCGATGTTGGCCACATACGCCATGCCCCCATAGGCAGAGCAGGCCCTGTCGTGTGCGTCCAGAGGGAGGAGTAGTGGTAGCAGGTCCGCCTTTAGACATGCCGGGTTGGAGAGGCACATCTCCACGGGATGCTGGTAGGGACACCTCCGACAGTAGAAGACGGGCATGACGCAGCTGAACAATGTGATGCGGTAAGTCAGTCGGTAACTTACGTTCAGCAGGGACAGGAGATCGCATCCCAATATATGTATCAGGTTGGTTTTGTACAGCTTGAGCTGTCCGGCGTAGTTGGGTAGGTGTGTTGCGGTTGCCATTTCGCAGCGGTGCGTTGTGGTGGCGTGCTCCGGCTGTGTGTGCAGTCTGCAATGTGCACGCTCCGAGGTTGCTGTGAGCTCTGTGTAGTCGTAGGGAGACAGGACTTGTGTTCTGTTGGCTTGTGCGGAGGACATGGGCCCTCATCCCACATGCTTCTCAGACAGTTCAAAGTCAGTGATGTGTGACTCCTTCCAATTAACTTGCATGTGGCCGACATGGGGGAGTGTTTTCTTTTTTCTTTCCCGTCCGTTGTGTTCTTCTGTGATATGCGCTATCTGCCCTGTGGTCGGTCTCCTCGGCATGCCTGTGTTGGTCTTTTCTTGGACAATGGCTGTATTCACCGGCTTCTTTCGTAGGGCTGTGGTTTCGGAGTTGGAATGGAAGGTCATTCAGTGCTGTCTGCTCTCCCTTGTGTGGGTGGCAGGCTGCCTTTCCGCTCTGCGTTGGGCCTTGTGTGTGAATGTTATTCTTGGGCCACCTGTTGTCGGTCCCCGGGCTCTTTGGTGTTCCGTTTTATATGTCTTGTTCATATGTGCAGGGTGGTATGGGTGTTTCAGTGTGGTACTGGTGTTCCTCTTCCCGAAGGGGCCCTGCTTCTCCTAGTTGGTGTTGCCGCCGCTGTGTGCTACGCCATGTTTGTTACACTGGGGTGTGTCCTGCTGTTGCGTGACTTCACTGACATGTGTGCGTCGGTTGTGTGGCGTTGGGTGTTGTCCGTGAATTGGGCATTGGGGACATGTCTGTGGCAGGCCTGTCACGTGTCATGTGCGTTCGGGGTGGGGCTGATGTGTGTGCTGCTTGGTTGTGTCCCTGTGTCTGTGTGCGACGCATGCATGGCGCTGCGGTTGGCCTCTGCGTTGTGCGCATGTGTGGCGGCGTCATCGCCGCTTTGGGGCCATGACGGGGTCGTTGGTTCCTAGTCCCAGGTGGTGTGTACACATGTGTTACGCGATGTTACGATTTGGCCTGTGTGTCATATGTGGATGCAATGGTGGATGTGTAGTGTACACGCGGGGGTGGGGGTTGTCCGCTTTTTCCGCCCTTGCACTGTGTGCGCTGTTTGCGTGCACTTGTTGTGTGTGTGCCTACCTGCGTCTCCGCGGCACGTTGCATCCTTGGTGGTGCATCAGCAAGAGCATGGGGAGGGCCTGCAGTGCTGGATTCATGCTCGGGGGAGCCGCTTCTTCGTTGTCCGTGCTCGGCGTCCGTGTTACCGCTTCGGTTTGTCGTACGGTGTCTCTTAGCCGTGGGAGCCGTTTGTTTGCGGCATCGTAATTTATACGCCGGGCGGGACGTGATTTCGTCGGACGGTGTGTGTCAATTGTGCTGCGCCGCTACGTGTACGGACGCACTTTGATGGCGGACGGTGTTGCTGGCTTGCCGGCGGTGTTTGGCCTACTTTTCGCATCGTAATTGGGCGGGCGTGTGGACTGCTGCGTGCCGGCGGTAACTGGTGGTTTTTGCATCCGCCAGCACGGCGGTTGTGCTTCCGCCCGCCATCGTAATGACCCCCTTAGTCTCCTGAAGAAGAAGAATATCACCAGATAAGCTTTTGCAGTAATCTAGGATCTTGGCCCTCTTAACAGGATGATTCAATCCACGAACGTTAAGAGAGATTACATTTAGACCAGTCATAAGTAGAAATGACACCAAACAAATAAGAACATCTGATAAAAGAGAAAGGGAAGACTATACAACATGTCAACAGGTACATGAGTAAATGGACAACAGGAAAAACATAAAAAATGAACCGAAGCAGGAGTCCCCAAGGAAGAAAAATAGAAATAGGAGAAGAAAAAACTAGAAAGAAGAAAAAGAGAGAGAAAAGATGCTCCAAAGAAAAAAGGAGCATATAAAAAGAAGAACCCCACCAGGGATGTCTGTAACAGACAATTTGCATGGGGAGAAAAACGTGGAGGAGCAACCACAAAGGCCAAAACTGACAGTGCAGACCGCTCAGAAATAAATAGATATGTCATTAAGCAACAGAACATTAATGCAAATGTATACTATATTAACAACATTCCATCAATAGGATCAGAGAATAAATATTCCAGAAACTACCTAATCTAAGAGTGACCAACATATTATCATATCCTAAATAGAAAGGAGAAACATCAAAATCAGATATATCTTAAATTAAGTCATCATAAATAACAATAATAGATATTATAAATAACAGCCTAAGGCAATATTAAATTAAGGCATCATAAATAACAATAATAGATATTATAAATAACAGTCTAAGGCATGGTAAATAGTCATAAATGATGTAATAAATAATAAAATGGGGAATTAGAAATAGCAATATAAAACATTATAATTCATAAACCACTAATGTGCCCAACACTATAGAAATTGATAGCATCTGTGAAAAAATACTAAAATATATAAAAAGATATTCAATCAGTAGCAAATAACAATAAATAAATCACAATCAATAAAATATAATATATCTGATGGGTATCCAACATATTGTCATTTAGGAAACAATAATAGATATATAAATATATAAGAAGTAAATAGCATAGTCCACCTAAAAAGTATTCATGACTTTTAAATACATAGATAATAGAAGAATTGAGGGACGGCAAAGATGGCGACCGCTAGTCGGATGTGCGAGAGATGAGCTCCTCACTGAGCTCTCCTTCTTCATAGACTTTATTAGCAGAATACTTCGGCGATATACCGGGACATGGCATTAAACCGGGAATTTTGAATAGGAACTCAAAAAAAAAGCTTGAAATCCCCAAAGTGAAAGTAAAGGTATTCGGCAGCGGCGGCGGGGGTGGCGATTGCTCTGTGCTCTACCAACCCGTCTAACCGCTCACCTACGTGGAAGGAAAACTAGAGATTGCCCAACAGACGTCCCCGGCACTGAGAGGCACGATACCCAATCGGCTGTCAACCACGTCAGCGGGAAGCAGGGGTGCGCGCCCGAGTCGGATAACTCTCCGAGGCTGCTACAGATAGGAGAGGGCTGCGTCCCAAGACATTTTCGGGTCCCTGGAGGCGGTGCGCAGGAGAGACTTTGCCGGTAAGCGCACTGTGTTGTGGAGGTCTGCTGTGAGGATGGGCGGCGGAGCATACGGGATGCAGTGATACACGGGGGCGGTCAGTAGGAAAAGCAACTAAACCTGTAATGCTCTGGGAAAGCCTCGAGTTTGGGATTTAAGTTTCGGGAGCAGAAAAGGAGCATAAAAGGACATAATCTTGATAATGCCTGCGAAAAGTCAATAAACTAAAAGGTGCAATCGCTGTCTCTTTCCAAATTGAACCGTACGACTGTAAATCTGTGTCATCATGCCCCCAAAATCAGCTTGTGGTGGCAAGACTAGAGGTCAGATGGATTCTCAGGCCGGGAGTAGAATAGAGGCCACGACGAAGGTTGGAATTAACATGAAAACGTCTTTGGAGGGCACAATAGGCGATTTGAGCAGCCCCACGCAGGGGGGTGAACATAAAGTGGACTCAAGAAAAAATGTCCCACAAATGTTTACAAAATCGAAAAAGGATAATGTTATCGGTGCCCAAGAAAAAATGGCGAATGCTGGGGTTGAGGCCGGTATTTCTGATAACACCTATATACCAGCGAACATCTCATTGTGTGAAAACCCTGGGGGTGCAGTGTATAAGCGGCATAACAAGGCACATCCCGATAAGGAAAAAGGCCCCTCTCTGATTCTTAGCCAGACTACCCCTGAGCCACAACAGAATACATCAGAGGCAAGGCATGGTGAGCCAAACGTGGACATAAACGCATCTACATTGGATTTTTCTACGGAGCACAATCGAAAAGAGGGAAGTGTAGTAAAGACCAGTAGAGAGATTAGCAGAGAGGGGGACTCAGGTGAGAATTTTTACTCACTCTCAGAACCCTCGGATTCATCAGAGGAGGAGCAAGTTGGGCATGATGAGCTAGATGGGGGGCCAAGATCTGGATCATTGGAGGGGTTAGCAACCAGTTTGTGGAATGAATCGAATACCTCAAATGTGGACGAAACAAGTCTGGATACTACTATGGTGCACAAAGAACTGACAAACAAGGAGAAGGTACCCCACCCGGGGTCAGCTAAAACTTTGATGTGGGAGATCTCCCTGTCTCCTGAACCCAGCTCTGAGCCCAGCTTCCCTGGCACAGAAATTGAGGATTCCTCTTTGGGCAATATAAGTGCAATGGGCGGTCAGACAGAAGAAATATCTTTGGCTGCAATTTATCAATCTATAGTAGACCATAGGCTTGAAACCCGCACAGTGGGCCTGATTCACAGAACTAACTTACGTCAAAATCCTAAACTTACAACAATTTTGGTATTCACAGAATGAACTTACACATTTGGGTATTCACAGAATGAACTTACACATTTGGGTATTCACAGAATGAACTTACAACAAGTTTGGTATTCACAGAATGAACTTACACATTTGGGTATTCACAGAATGAACTTACAACAATTTTGGTATTCACAGAATGAATTTACACATTTGGGTATTCACAGAATGAACTTACAACAATTTTGGTATTCACAGAATTAACTTACTCATTTTGGTATTCACAGAAGGCACTTACTCATCAATGAGTAAGTGCCTTCTGTGAATACCAAAATGTGTAAGTTACACAAAATGTGTAAGATACACAAAATGAGTAAGTTACACAAAATGTGTAAGTTACACAAAATGTGTAAGTGTCTTCTGTGAATACCAAAATGAGTAAGTTTATTCTGTGAATACCAAAATGAGTAAGTTCATTCTGTGAATACCAAAATGGTAGTAAGTTTGTGATTTTGACGTAAGTTAGTTCTTCTGTGAATCGGGCCCAGAGAATATTAAGACACACACTGCCTGCCGAAAACTACAAAACACTGTCAGGAGAATAGCAAAAACCTGCAATGAATTTACTGACAGAATGAATGAGGCGGAGGGGAGAATATCGACTCTAGAAGATGAAATGGCAGTACAAAAGACCACCCTGAAAGCTATGACTTCCCATAGAGATGACACTCAAATGAAATTAGGTGATTTAGAGAACCGATTACGCCGTAATAACCTTAGAGTATTAGGTATTCCAGAAGGTATCGAGGGTCCAGATGTCCGGAAATTTTTGATTGATCTTTTCTCTGAAGCCTTTCCGGACCTAACAATCTGGAACTGGTCTACCGAGATCCAAAGAGCTCACAGGTTTCCGTTTAGACAGCCAATAGTTAAAAAATTGTCAAACTGAGATCAGGCCAAGGGCTATTTTGATTTGTTTAAACAATTTTCTAGCACGCCAAGCCCTATATGATCTAGCTCAACCGGACAGGAAGCGGCAGGGAAAAGGGGTTCAGTTTTTTGTAAGACCCGACTACTGCCACCACACTGTAGAAAAAAGATGGCAGCTACGCCAACTCATAATTCCTTTCCAGAATAAGGGGGCGCAGGCGTTTTTGCTAAGCCCAGCTACATTAAAAATAATTAGCAACAGTCAGACACGATTTTTTATATCGGAAGTACAAGCAAAAGAATGCCTAGACTCCGTATGAGCAACCAGGAAATGGGGTCGCTAGAAACCAATGTGCAGGATACTATATAGATAGATATACGGTTAGTTAAAAACAAGAACTAAAAATATATATCCGGTTAACACTACTGTAACAAGAAGAAGGGGGGTCACAGAGGCACAAGTCTCTCTCCATCGCAAGGGCTATTTGCCCTTTTGCCTGGGTAGGGGGTAATGGGTGGGGGGATGGCTGGGTGGTTGGGGGGGCACAGGGCTGGGTGGGGGGGCAGCACTGGGTATGGTGGTAGGTGGGGGTCTGGTTGGATGTTGGGGGGGTGGAAGATCTGGGGGTGGGCAAGCCGAGGGGGGGGTTAAAGAGAGGGATAAACAGAAAAAAAGGAAATCAGAAACATCTGCTTCTAATCGAAACAATAATTACGAGGTATTAGTTCAACAATGGCCAGATAAGAGGGAAAATATCGCAAAATATGAATAAATTCAGGCTTTGTTCATCGAATGTTGGTGGTTTAAATGATAGGAAAAAAAGAGAAAGGGTATATGAGATACTTAGAACACTGAACCCAGATCTAATATGTTTACAAGAAACACACATTCCATGGAATAATAAAGATCTCTTAGAGATTAGAGGCTATTGCTTGGTGGCATGCTCTTTTCAGACCACCATGATCAGAGGGGTTGCTATATATACCAGACAACGGAATGGGTTGGCAGTGCGATCAGCAGCAGATAAGTGGGGGCGCTGGGCTATAGTAGAACTATCAACAGGGCTGACAGTCGTGAATATCTATGGCTCTAATTTGGATGATGCGGGCATCTGGGACGAACTGGAAATAGAACTAGCTAACTGGTCCCAACGATTGATAGTGTGTGGTGATTTTAATATACATATGGATGCGAATAATACCCCAAATCAGAAATATGTAGGAAGGAAACCGAAGGTTTAAAGGGCAATTAGGGCACTTAAAGATAGCCATGGCTTGTGCGATGTATGGGCAGAAAAACAGCGAAGAGACCCCGGATTTACATATTTTTCCCATCCACATAGGAAATTTGTACGACTGGATTACTTTTTAGCTTCACATTTACTGATAGGTAATTTAGACATTATAAAACTGCCCCAATTATATTCCGATCATAATCCTCTGATCTTGGAGATAAGGGGGGCGACGGCTGTTAGGCAAAGGACTTCATGGTCATTTGATTAAAAGCTATTGATGGATGAGGAATTTTGCACATATATCAAGCAATGGGCTCAAGAATTTTTTGATTGCAATAGATTCAGGGCCCGATTCTGATGCAGGTTGGAAAAGCTTCCCGATCGAGGGCCTGATTCTGATGCGGTTAGGAAGGTCTCCTAACGGCATTTGCTCCTTCCAAATCGGATCGGGAACGTGTCTTCCCGACCGAGGGCCCAATTCTGATGCGGTTAGGAACAAATGTTCCCATTGAAGTCAATGGGAGTTCAACCAAATCGTATCTGGAAGCATCCGGATGCATCCTACTCCGCCGGTCGGACTTTCCCGATCCGAGTGGGTCGGACACCATTTCCCAACCGATTCGGTCGGGAAGCTTTTCCAACCCGCATCAGAATCGGCCCCATAGTGCCTCCCGCAAGGTGGTATGGGATACTTTTAAGGCAGCCTTGAGAGGTGAGATAATTGGGTTTGTAGCTCGTACCCGGAAACAATGTAAAGCACAATCTGATTTATTAATTAGTAAATTATCAGAACTTGAGGCAGAGCATGTTCAAATAATAAATAAAGGCGGCTCTGAGAGCTTATTGGGCGAACAAATGATTAAATTATCTATAGCCAAATCGGAAATAAATGCACACTTTCAGACTAAAGTGGCACAGATGTTCCAAGCTAACTGGGGGGAACTATATGAGTATGGGGAGGCGACGGGGAGGCTTCTAGCTTTAAGAACAAGACAGAAAGTCACCAGGAACAATATCTTAAAAATCAGGGTTAGTAATAACCATTTAGTATCCGGTCCACAGAAAATTACTGAGGTATTTGAGGAATTTTATAGCGGCTGTATCAACCGGAGGAACGCTTGGTGGAACAGGGGGAAACAGGAGATGAGCGATTTATGTTACCAAGACTAGATACTGAAGCTGCTTTAGAATTAGAACAAGAAATAACCATAGAAGAAGTGCAGGTAGCACTGGGATCCCTACCTCTGGGGAAAGCTACAGGTCCCGATAAAATTCCGATAGAAGTTTATAAAATGCTATCATCTCAAATACTCCCTATTATGCAAGACCTATTCATGGGTATACAATATAGAGGGATTCCACCCGCATCATGGCAGGATACGGATATGGTTGTCTTTCTTAAGAAAGGCAAGCCATCAGAAGCGCCATCCTCGTACCGCCCAATATCACTTATGAACGCGGATGCGAAAGTTTACTCCAAAATAATGGCCACCCGGTTACAAAAGACTATCGTTACACTTATATCACTGTGGCAACATGGCTTTGTTCCCGGCAGAGGGACCACAGACCATACAATACGGGTTATTTCAATCTTGGATATTGCAGAGGCTGAGGATAGAGAGTTGGCTGTGGTCCTCTTGGACGCGGAAAAGCCTTTGATCGGGTGGCCTGGCGATATCTATGGGGAATCTGGTGGACAGAGGATTTCCCTCTGGAATTATAAGAGCCCTTCAGGCTATGTATTACAAGCTGTATGCTCAGGTTCAAGTTATGGGTCACACTTCTAGAAGGGTGGAGATCGCCAGAGGCACACGCCAAGGCTGCCCTTGTTCTCCTATTTTATTTGCATTTTATTTGGATCCCTTTATTACTCGCATCTTGCATAATCAATTGATCAAACTGGTTATAACGCATGGCCATGAGACAAAAATTCTCGCATATGCAGATGACATTGCGATAATTACAGCAGAACCTCGAGTGGCTATCAAAGAGATTGAAAATATGGCAGAAAAATTTGGGGAGAAATCCGGTTATCTTTTAAATAAAACCAAAACACAAATTATATGCTCCTCCAAGTGTCGGCTACAAGATCCTCGGGTAACCAAGATAGCCACGTATTTAGGGGTTAAAATAACAGCAGGAATCAATAGCCTCTGGGCTGTCAATATTGACCCAGTGTTGGAAATAATAAATAGCGAGCTTAGGCGTATGAACAATCTCCACCTTACAATAATTGGCAATGTAATTAAGATGAAGATATTCCCCAAGATTCTGTACTTAATACGCGCAATACCGCTGGAACTCGCCGCCACCAAAATACATAGAATCGAAGCTATGTTCTCCAAATTTATTTGGGGATATCAAAAGGTACGGCGGGCTTATAAATATCTGACGTTACCTAAAGAACGGGGCGGTTGGGGAGCTCCCAGTATACAGCTATATTATTGGGCCACTGCCCTGCAGCAGTTTGGAACTCTTTATTTTTTTCAAACTGAAGGGATGGAGCAGCCGAGAATACCTGCTATATATCAACCTGGCTGGTGAGCAGACAAAATATCGAAAATAATATATCGATATACAAAAATATCGAAGTTAAAATATCGAAGGGACAGAATATCGAAGGGTCAGAATATCGATGGACAGAATATCGACTCTAAGGTAAGTAATATCGAATTTTTTAATATCGATGTTACTAATATTGAAATTTGTATTATTGTTATGTATTTTGTTATGTTTTTAATATGTATGTGTTATATGTGTTTTTGTTAAGTGTTCTACTTGTTTAAAAATATATGTATACAATTTTTATATGTTAATAAAAACGTTTTTTAAGTTAATTTTTTTTTTTGTACTGTAGCGTGTTGTGGGTTTATAGGGGAATAGGGTGGGAAGTAACTTAATTATACTAAATTAATTATTAATTTTTAGGAATTATAAATTAATTTTAATTATTTTTTGCGTTTAAGTTCTGTAGCGGGTTGTGGGTTTATAGGGGAATAGGGTGGGAAGTAATTTAATTGTAATTAAGTTATAATTTATTTTAATTAATTGTTATTGATAATTATATAATTGTTAATTAATTAATAATTAGTAATTAATTTTTAATAATTGGTGATTAATTTTTATTAATTCATTAATTGATCATCATGTAATTTAAATGTAATTAACTTATAATTTATTTTAATTAATTGGTATTGATAATTATATTATTGTTAATTAATTGATAATTGGTAATCAATTATTATTAATTGGTAATTATTATTAATTAGTTATTAATTTTTATTAATTGATTAATTGATCATTATGTTAAGTGTATTATTTTATCATTGGAGTGTGTTGTGCATTTATAGGGGAATACTTTTGGAAGTAATTGAAATCTAATTAAGTAATTATTAAATTTATTTTTGGGTATTGATAATTAATTTATTGGATATTAATTATTAATAGGTAATTTTTTTAAATTACAATTTTTTGGTTCTAAAAATTAATGTATTGTTGTTTTATTATTAATTGGTAATTAAATATTATTAAATATTTTTTATTGATAAATTTAATTAATATATTAAGAATTATTTATTAATTGATAATTAATGTTTAATTATTATCATTCTTGGTATAAAAAGCATTTAATTGTTTAATATTAGTTAATTGGTAATTAAGTTGTAATAATTTATATGTTTTTTGTTATAAAAATATGTTATTGTTCAATATTTATTATTTAGTAATTAATATTTATTAATTATTATTTATTGGTATTTATTATTAATTTATTGTTAATAAATTTTCTATTGGTAATTATGTTTTTAATAATTATTTATTGGTATTGGTAAATAGTTTAGAGTTATTTAATAATTAATTAATTATTTAAAAAAATTAATTTATTTATAAGTATGTTATTTGTAACTTCTACGCTATCCAACACTTCCCCTACTGTTGCACTCTCTGGAGTTGGAATAGTAATTTTTACCCCTACGCTATCCAACACTTTCTCTACTGTTGCACTCTCTGGAGTGGGAATAGTAATTTTACCCCTACGCTATCCAACACTTTCCCTACTGTTGCACTCCCTGGAGTGGGAATAGTAATTTTTACCCCTACGCTATCCAACACTTTCCCTACTGTTACATTCACTGGAGTGGGAATAGTAATTTTTACCCCTACGCTATCCAACACTTTCCCTACTGTTGCACTCTCTGGAGTGGGAATAGTAATTTTTACCCCTACGCTATCCAACACTTTCCCTACTGTTGCACTCTCTGGAGTGGGAATAGTAATTTTTACCCCTACGCTATCCAACACTTTCCCTACTGTTGCACTCACTGGAGTGGGAATAGTAATTTTTACCCTCACGCTATCCAACGCTTTCCCTACTGTTGCACTCCCTGGAGTGGGAATAGTAATTTCTACCCCTACGCTATCCAACACTTTCCCTACTGTTGCACTCTCTGGAGTTGGAATAGTAGTTTTTACCCCTACGCTATCCAACACTTTCCCTACTGTTGCACTCTCTGGAGTGGGAATAGTAATTTTTACCCTACGCTATCCAACATTTTTCTTACTGTTGTTTTTTTGGGGGTTGTAATAGTAGTTTTATTCCCTAAGCTATTTAATATTTTTTGTATTATTTTAGTTAATATAGTATATAATTAATTTTCAAAATATTAAAAGTAAATTTAATTTTTTTAATTTGTTATAATTATTTAATTTTTATTTATGTTATTGTTTTATTTGTATAGATGTATTTGTAATTTATAATATTTTTTAATAATTTATAATTTATTAAAATAATTATTGAAACTTATTATAAAGTAAGTATATATATTATATATTATATGTATATGTTTAATTAATGTTTTATTTAATTATATATGTTACTTATTAATTTTAAAAATTATAAAATATTTTAACTATGTTTATTTTAATTATAAGTATTATTTAGTTTATTTTACATATTATTTTTAACAAAAAAAAACGATATTTTTGCTAACGATATTTTTGACAATCGATATTGTTTTTTCGATATTTTTGTACTTACCATGTTGTAGATAGGATTTCGATATTATTGACATCGATATTTTTGTTGCAATATTTTTGTAGGTCGATTTTTTGACCTTTGATATTTTGTCAGTGATCCAACTGGCTATGGGGGATGCTGCTGTGGGACTATTGCAACGACAAAGCGACCCAAACTATCATAAAAAATCTCAATATAAATGCATTGAGAGTGCGCTAATGATCTGGAAAAAGGTGGAAAAAATTAGCCAAATTAGTAGGTACAATAAATATACTTCACTTTGGCATTCTGATTTCCTGACACTAGCATTTTATGATGGAATGGCCAAGAAATGGGATCAAGCGTGGATCGTATCTTTGGCTGATCTATATTCTAATGAAGAGAGAAAGGCTTTTATAGAACTAGTTCAAGGGTTTGATATACATCAGAACTCATGCTTTAAATACCTGCAAATACAGAATCGAATAAAAGGGCTCCCTAAAGGGAGCATTAGAATGGAATCGCTCCCTCTGTTAGAAATTATGAGAAACCCAAAAAATAAAATCAATCAATCAATCAATCACAGAATTTGTAGAGCGCACTACTTACCCGCGAGGGTCTCAAGGCGCTGGGGGGAGGGAGGGGGGGGATGCTGCTACTGGTCGAACAGCCAGGTCTTGAGTAGCCTCCTGAAGGGTCTTGGGTCTTTCGTAGGCTTAGTGGGACGGGTGTTCCAGGTCTTGGCGGCGAGGTGTGAGAAGGATCTGCCGCCGGTGGTTGTTCTTCGAATGCGGGGGACGGTGGCGAGGGAGAGGTCGGCGGAGCGGAGCTGGCGGTTGGGGACGTAGAAGAAGAGTCGTCTGTTGAGGTAGGCTGGGCCAGTTTTGTGGAGTGCCTTGTGTGCGTGGGTGAGGAGTTTGAAGGTGATCCTCCTGTCGACGGGGAGCCAGTGCAGGTTCCTCAAGTGGGGGGTGATGTGGCTGTGGCGTGGTACGTCGAGGATCAGTCGTGCGGCGGCGTTTTGTATGCGTTGCAGTCGCTTGATGAGCTTGGCCGGGGCTCCCGCGTAGAGGGCGTTCCCATAGTCTAGTCTGCTACTGACGAGGGCCTGGGTGACTGTTCTTCTTGTGTCTGTCGGGATCCACCTGTAGATCTTGCGAAGCATGCGGAGGGTGTTGAAGCAGGAGGAGGAGACTGCGTTGACTTGCTTGGTCATGGAGAGCGTTGAGTCGAGGATGACTCCCAGGTTGCGTGCGTGGTCGGTGGGTGTCGGGGCTGCTCCCAGCGTCGTTGGCCACCAGGAGTTGTCCCAGGCTGAGGGGTTGGAGCCGAGGATGAGGACCTCCGTTTTGTCCGTGTTCAGCTTTAGTCAGCTGATCTTCATCCAATCGGCGACGGCCTTCATTCTGTCATGGAGTTTGGCTTTGGCGGCGAGGGGGTCCTTGGTGAGGGAGAGGATCAGTTGAGTGTCGTCGGCGTAGGAGATAATGTTGAGGTCGTGTTGTCTGGCGATGCGTGCGAGCGGGGCCATGTAGATGTTGAACAGTGTTGGGCTGAGGAACGATCCCTGGGGTACGCCGCAGATGATCTCGGAGGCTTCGGATCAGAAAGATGGGAGGCGGACTCTCTGGGTTCTGCCGTCGAGGAAGGAGGTGGTCCATTCCAGGGCCTTGTCTCGGATCCCTGCGTCGTGGAGGCGTGCGCGTAGAGTGCGGTGGCAGACAGTGTCGAAGGCGGCGGAGAGGTCCAGCAGGATGAGGGCTGCGGTCTCACCATTGTCCAGCAGGATCCTGATGTCGTCGGTGGCGGCGATGAGGGCAGTCTCAGTGCTGTGGTTGCTGCGGAACCCTGATTGGGATGGGTCCAGGATGCTGTTTTCTTCGAGGTATCGGGTTAGCTGTTTGTTGACGATCTTCTCGATGACCTTGGCTGGGAACGGAAGCAGAGAGATGGGCCGGAAGTTCGTGAGGTCTCTCGGGTCCGCCTTGGGTTTTTTGAGTAGGGCGTTGATCTCTGCGTGTTTCCAGCTCTCTGGGAAGGTCGCGGTCTCGAAGGAGAGGTTGATGATGTTGCACAGCTGGGGTGCGATGGAGCTGCTGGCTTTGTTGAAGATGTGGTGCGGGAAAGGGTCTGACGGGGAGCCGGAGTGTATTGTGCTCATGGTCTTGATGGTGTCCTCGATGTTCACGCTGGCCCAGGCAGGCAGGGGGTCGTGGTCGATGGTGTGTGGCGGGTCTGGTGTATCGATCTTAGTTGGGGTTGTCTGGGTGTTGAAGCTGTCGTGGATGTCGGCGATCTTGCGGTGAAAGAAGGTGGCGAGGGAATCGCACAGGGGTTGCGACGGCGGGATGTTGTTGGTGTTGGAGCTGGGATTGGAGAGTTCCTTCACGATGTTGAAAAGCTCCTTGCTGTTGTGTGCGTTGTTGTCGAGGCGGTCTTTGAAGGAGATTCTCTTGGCGGACCTGATGAGGTGGTGGTGGTTACGGATGGCGTCTTTGTGGGCTGTGTGGCTGTCCGGTGTCTTATCGCTGTGCCATTTCTTCTCTAGTTTCCGGCAGGTACGCTTGGAAGCTAGGAGTTCCGAGGTGAACCAGCTGGCTCTTTTGGTGGTGTCGCTGTAGGTGAGCTTTTTCAGCGGGGCGAGGGTGTTGGCGCAGTCGTCCATCCATCGTCTGAGGTTGCAGGCAGCGTCGTCGGTGTTGGATGGGTCGGAGGGAGGGCTGAGAGCGAGGGTTGCCCGGAGTTGGTCTTCGGTGACTTTGCTCCAGCAGCGGCGTGGGATCTGTTGGGTGCGGTGGTGTGTGGTGGGTTTCTGGAAGGTGAAATGGATGCAGCGGTGGTCGGTCCAGAGGAGTTCCGTGGTGTGGCTGAAGGAGACGTGGGAGCTTGAGGAGAAGATGGGGTCAAGCGTGTGGCCGGCGGAGTGGGTCGGTGTTGTGACGAGCTGGCTCAGGCCGAGGTTGGCGAGGCTGTTGATCAGGGTGGTGGAGTTGCTGTCGTTGTTGTTCTCCAGGTGAAAGTTCAGGTCTCCGAGGAGGATGTAGTCGGTAGAGGTCAGGGCGTGCGTGCTGATGAAGTCGGCGATGGAGTCGCTGAACTGGGGTCGGGGCCCAGGGGGTCTGTAGACAAGGGTGCCTCTAAGGGTGGTGTTGGGGTCCGTGTGGATCTGGAAGTGCATGTGTTCGGCGGTGCTGAGAGTGTCGTCGGTGCTGGTCGAGAGTAGACCCTGATGGTGTTCTTGTGGACGATGGCGATTCCTCCTCCTATTGCGTTGACGCGGTCTCTGCGGGTGATCTTATAGCCGTCTGGGATGGCTATGGCGATGTCGGGGGCGGAGGAGTCGTTCATCCAGGTCTCTGTCAGGAAGGCAACATCTGGTGATGATGTGTCGAGCAGGTCCCAGAGCTCGACGGCGTGTTTGCGTGCGGAGCGGGTGTTCAGTAGGATGCACCGGAGGTGGTTGAGGTCCTTCTTGGCGGGCGCCTCGGTGGCTCTGAGGCTGGTGTAGCTGCAGTTCCGGCAGCTGAAAGGACCATGGGTGCGTTTCGGGGCGGCCTTGAAGCAGTTGTGCGTCCGTCCGGGGTTGAGGGCGTGGAGTGTGGTGGCATCGTATCGGCGTCGGTCCTCGAGGCTGGAGCGGGGGGCGCGCGGTCCAGGGGTTCTGGCGCTGGGCGCGGTCCAGTCACGGACGGGCGCAGACGGGCTTGCCTTAGGCGCGCCTTCAGCGCGCCAGCGGCCGCCATATATGGGGAGGTGGGAGGGAGGAGCAGCTGGGAGGCGGGAGGCAGGGGCAGCAAATGGGCAGTCAGGGGGGCGGGGACGCAGGGGACGCAGCGGCGGGAATGGAGAGAGGCAGCGGGGGCACAGAAGGAGAAGTGGGGAGAAAACAAACAGAGAAATACGGGCACAGTACAATGGGGCACGGAGGGGCACAGAAGGAAAAAAGGAGAGGAAGCAAGCAGAGAAATACGGGCACAGTACAATGGGGCACGGAGGGGCACAGAAGGAAAAAGGAGAGGAAGCAAACAGAGAAATACGGGCACAGTACAATGGGGCACGGAGGGGCACAGAAGGAAAAAGGAGAGGAAGCAAACAGAGAAATACGGGCACAGTACAATGGGGCACGGAGGGGCACAGAAGGAAAAAAGGAGAGGAAGCAAACAGAGAAATACGGGCACAGTACAATGGGGCATGGAGGGGCACAGAAAGAAAAATGGAGAGACAGAAAGCAAGAAATACGGGCACCGAGGCCACAAGCGGAGGGGCGAGCTTACCAGCAGCAGCAGCGGGCGGACAACACAGGCGGAGCTGTGTGGTGGGGAGCGACCTACCTGGCAAGGTCAAGGGTCGCTCTCCTCACGCGCAGCGGCCGCCATATATGGGGAGGTGGGAGGGAGGAGCAGCTGGGAGGCGGGAGGCAGGGGCAGCGAATGGGCAGTCAGGGGGTGGGGCCGCAGGGACGCAGCGGCGGGAATGGAGAGAGGCAGCGGGGGCACAGAAGGAGAAGTGGGGAGAAAACAAACAGAGAAATACGGGCACAGTACAATGGGGCACGGAGGGGCACAGAAGGAAAAAAGGAGAGGAAGCAAACAGAGAAATACGGGCACAGTACAATGGGGCACGGAGGGGCACAGAAGGAAAAAAGGAGAGGAAGCAAACAGAGAAATACGGGCACAGTACAATGGGGCACGGAGGGGCACAGAAGGAAAAAGGAGAGGAAGCAAACAGAGAAATACGGGCACAGTACAATGGGGCACGGAGGGGCACAGAAGGAAAAAAGGAGAGGAAGCAAACAGAGAAATACGGGCACAGTACAATGGGGCACGGAGGGGCACAGAAGGAAAAAAGGAGAGGAAGCAAACAGAGAAATACGGGCACAGTACAATGGGGCACGGAGGGGCACAGAAAGAAAAATGGAGAGACAGAAAGCAAGAAATACGGGCACCGAGGCCACAAGCGGAGGGGCGAGCTTACCAGCAGCAGCAGCGGGCAGACAACACAGGCGGAGCTGTGTGGTGGGGGAGCGACCTACCTGGCAAGGTCAAGGGTCGCTCTCCTCACCGCGCCGCGGCCGCCATATATGGGGAGGTGGGAGGGAGGAGCAGCTGGGAGGCGGGAGGCAGGGGCAGCGAATGGGCAGTCAGGGGGGCGGGCCGCAGGGGACGCAGCGGCGGGAATGGAGAGAGGCAGCGGGGGCACAGAAGGAGAAGTGGGGAGAAAACAAACAGAGAAATACGGGCACAGTACAATGGGGCACGGAGGGGCACAGAAGGAAAAAAGGAGAGGAAGCAAACAGAGAAATACGGGCACAGTACAATGGGGCACGGAGGGGCACAGAAGGAAAAAAGGAGATGAAGCAAACAGAGAAATACGGGCACAGTACAATGGGGCACAGAGGGGCACAGAAGGAAAAAAGGAGAGGAAGCAAACAGAGAAATACGGGCACAGTACAATGGGGCACGGAGGGGCACAGAAGGAAAAAAGGAGAGGAAGCAAACAGAGAAATACAGGCACAGTACAATGGGGCACGGAGGGGCACAGAAGGAAAAAAGGAGAGGAAGCAAACACAGAAATACGGGCACAGTACAATGGGGCACGGAGGGGCACAGAAGGAAAAAAGGAGAGGAAGCAAACAGAGAAATACGGGCACAGTACAATGGGGCACGGAGGGGCACAGAAGGAAAAAAGGAGAGGAAGCAAACAGAGAAATACGGGCACAGTACAATGGGGCACGGAGGGGCACAGAAGGAAAAAAGGAGAGGAAGCAAACAGAGAAATACGGGCACAGTACAATGGGGCAGCGAGGGGCACAGAAGGAAAAAAGGAGAGGAAGCAAACAGAGAAATACGGGCACAGTACAATGGGGCACGGAGGGGCACAGAAGGAAAAAAGGAGAGGAAGCAAACAGAGAAATACGGGCACAGTACAATGGGGCACGGAGGGGCACAGAAGGAAAAAAGGAGAGGAAGCAAGCAGAGAAATACGGGCACAGTACAATGGGGCACGTGAGGGGCACAGAAGGAAAAAGGAGAGGAAGCAAACAGAGAAATACGGGCACAGTACAATGGGGCACGGAGGGGCACAGAAGGAAAAAAGGAGAGGAAGCAAACAGAGAAATACGGGCACAGTACAATGGGGCATGGAGGGGCACAGAAGGAAAAAAAGGAGAGGAAGCAAACAGAGAAATACGGGCACAGTACAATGGGGCACGGAGGGGCACAGAAAGAAAAATGGAGAGACAGAAAGCAAGAAATACGGGCACCGAGGCCACAAGCGGAGGGGCGAGCTTACCAGCAGCAGCAGCGGGCGGACAACACAGGCGGAGCTGTGTGGTGGGGGAGCGACCTACCTGGCAAGGATTTTTATCAAGAGCTACAAAAAAAGAAACCAGATGATATAGCCAAAATAGAATCAAAGTGGGCCGATAAGCTTGAGGATGGGGAGGTAGATATAGATATGGTTTTAGAGATCGGGACAAGGGTCTTTATGTCAGCTAATCTTAAAGCTCAACAATATAAAACTGTATAAAAAATATAAAACTGTATACAATCTCTATTACACGACTGCCAAATTATTTGGGTGGGGAAAAAGACAGTCTGATAAATGCCCGAGATGTTTGTTGGGCCCAGCATATAGTATACATATGTTTTATTCTTGTGAAAAGCTGGGTCTGTTTAAAGAGGGTATTGAAAAGTTCTGGTTTCAGTTACTGAATAAAGAGATAAAAATCACTTCAACTCTGATGCTATTAGGTTATGACTTACGGTCGAACTTAGATCCAATGGAGAGGGACTTTGTGTTTCTAACAATGGCGATAGCTCGCTTATTGGTCGCTACTGTCTGGAAGGATAGTGAGCCACCCACATATTATCAATGGTTATACAGACTAATATTCATAGGTCGCCAGGAAATCTCTCTGTATAAATGTAAAGGTGTAAGAGCTATGAGAAAATACATGAATATATGGGAACCTTTGATAGCCTGGATGGAAAGAAATGATAGACAAGGGATTGGATGAATATGTACAAATATAGTGAAAATACAATCAGGATGTATAGCAACAATGATGTATGAACATTTAAAGTAATTGCAAACTGCTAATTGTGTCACTCTGGTCAATATGAAAGTATGAAATTTGATAAGTATATGCAATAATGTTACAAGATATGTATAAGATGTCTGATTTCAATTAAAAAAAAAAAGATAATAGAAGAATTGATGAATATATTCATATTATAAAAATTGTACAAACAAAATGCAGATGAATATAAGAAAAAGAGAAACAGAGGAAGATACACATGAATAATAGTCACACGAAAAAAGATTAAACACCAGCATAGAATCAGGAAAAAAAGGGAAGAAAAAGTTCAAGTCAAACGGAAAAGGAGCATACAGGGGACATGAAGAGAGGGAGGAAAGACAGAGAACAATTATCATAAGAATTAAAAAAAAAGAAAAGCCCAAAGAAGATCAACTATTTAGATTTACAAACCGACAAAAATTCATCAAAAGAAATTAAGAAACAAAAAGTTCACAAGAGGAATATGAGAGAAAATAGCAAGCATAAACACAGCTGGAGTAGGACAGGAATGAAAAGAGATGATAAAGAAGTTGAAGAGAAGGGAAATAGAGATATAATAACATCCACTAGTTAACAAGACAGCACCGAAACAATATTAATGAGACAGATATAACTCTTAAGTAACATGCATGGAGGTATGAGCAACCTTAAGATCTGTAAAGGAAAGAGCAGTTAAAAGAAAACAACCAATATAAAACAACATCAGTTGCAGTGGATAGTTATCATTACAAAAAAGAAAACGGAGAGGCACTATTAACCACGCAAAATGCAATAAGGCACCGAGGGTATGAAACAAACCATCAGCACAAGATGAACATTAAAGTTGAGAGGTGCCAGGAAGATACTCGGAGTCCAGCAGTGATTCAGACAGAAGTGAGCTAAACCAAATACCCTGTGAAGGAAAAGTCAATCAAGAGAGAGTAACCACAATAAAATATCAACTTTACTACTGTATTTATCATATCAACAAAGAGCACAGGGGCAGAAAAAGGCCACATATAATGGCAAAAACACAGGAAATATGGATCCAGGTTGTCAAACACTGAGATACGTTAAGAATGGGACGTGCTAGGAAGAGATTCAGAAACCATCTGTTCCATCTGTGATTCAGACTGATTATCCAAAAAAGTGGAAAGTTCTACAGGTTCATAAAAAATCTGTGGGCGACCTCTAAAAGTTATTCTGAAACACGAAGGACCTGCAAAGGAAAATGGAATGTTCATATCTATAAGCCTTCTGCGTAGATTCAAGAAGCCTTTACGGCTAATGACGGTATCTCTAGCAAAGTCCTGTAATATTGATATTCTGTGCCCTTCCCATTGTAAAGTTTTAATCTTCCTCATTTGAGCTAGGATTTGTTCAGAATGTTGATGGCGCAGAGGTTTAAAAATCACCGGTCTTGGAAAAGATAACGTTTTAGGCTTAAAGGTGGGAACTCTATGAGCATGTTCTATTTCAAAGTCCTTTTCAAATGAAATGTTCAGGACAGAAGGTATCCAGGTAAGCAAAAAATCCAACATTGAAGGAGCAGATTTCTCACAATCCTCCGGAAGGCCACAAATTCGAAGGTTACTTCTACGATTCCTATCTTCCTGTTCAGTCAGGTCTCTTCTCAATGAAGCCAAGGAGCGTTCCATACTTTGAGCATGTTTAACTTGCTTATTCGTGAAGTCTTCCACAGAGCTTATTCGTGTTTCTGCATTGGAGACACGTAATGAGAGATTTTTTAGGTCATTTCGGATGGCCGCCACCTCAACCTGAAGTAAGTCTGTGTTCGTTTTAGTGCTTTGTGCTATGTCATGGACTGCATTAAGTTTAATTAGAATAGTATCTAATGTTGAAGCAGAATCCATATTGCCCTTCGCTGAAATATCTGGCGTGGGGGAATTCTGTTTAGACCTCTTCAGGTTTCCTTTCGAATCTCTATCCTTGGGGGTGACACCCATGCCTTCCGCCATTGAAATGACCAACAAGAAACCACACAGAATGACTGTATAAACATAGAAAAAATCGTAGAGCAGGCTAAAATGCCGTTTAATATGCTGAAGGACACCACCACTGAAAAGCACAGCAAGGGTGATCAAGCACATAGGAAGACTTGAGGAAAATTAAAATACAAACACAGTCAGATGAATCACTAACAGAAAGCGAGCAACCACTGGCTTCAGTCAATGGTGTTGGATACAGACCGCTCACTCAGCCAGAGCCAATATGGTATTCAAAGGTCACAGAATTGCAAGCTAGCAGTTGGGCATGTGGATAATCACCCCCACTGAAGTAAAACCAATTGAAAAGCAGGTCACAAATAAGGCAAACAGCACTCCGACCAAAAATTCAGATAACGGCCGCCATTTTGTGAAAAGGATTGCCTTCTCAGCATAGTGTCCCTTGAAGAAAAAGCAGTGCATGACATAGTGAGGCATAAAGGATAACAGTACAATACCTCATTCATGAAGGGAGAGGTTCACAGAAGATAATTGTTGCTCTACAGATGTTGCAATTTATTGGGTGTTGCTCATCTTGAGAAATGGAGAAAAAGCAACAGGCACCAAGCAGAACAACGATAAATCATTTGCATGTAGGAAATCTGTCAAACAGGGCCAGCCAACATAATCAATATAGAGCAGAATTCCATATGTGCTGCACAGCCATTAAAAACGAAGAAAATCATCAAGGCGTAGAAATAATGTCAAAAACATGCCGCTCATGTGGTAATATGTATCACTGGGTTACCACCAAAAGCTTAGAAGGCAACAACATAGGTGCTATGATTCCTTAAGAATCCTGTAAGCGACTAGCAATGTGACCAGACAAGGATACAGGACCTGATAAAAAAAGTCATAAAATTATACATGACGATACCTCATGTAGCCTGAGATATTCAGTTGGCAGTCCAAGCAAAAAAAGAGTAGATTTTATCTCCTCAAGCGTCGTAGCAATGAGACGATCGAGCCGACCGCCATTTTGAAATGCTGCCGTGAGGAAAATATCTCCGAGCACCGCTTTGTTGAGGGATGCCGTCCGTGCTCACAGTGAGCCGACCAAACTGCTCCCGCACTGTTCTGCTGCTCAAATCCGAAGAATGGTGAAGAGAAATCACCGGAACATCACCAGAAAAAGAGCGTCCGCACCGGAGGTCCGGCGGAGCTCAAAACAACACGGCCATCTTAGCTGCGTGCTAAGCCACGCCCCCCATTGTATTCACTATTGATCGTAAAAGAGAAAGTAGCGCTTTTCTGGTGAATTGGTCAGAGCATATACCTTGGATAGTTGTGCGATGCCCATTCTTGTGGGTTGCTTCTCTGCCACTCCTTATGGACTCCACAGAATGTAGCTGATGGAAGATTAATGATTGACGATTGCACCTTCCAGGACTCACGCCTTTTACTTCTTGCATCATTTTCCTCTGTCCATATTCATTGTGGTTTAAACTGTATGATATAAGTCACCGTAAAGATGGTTGGAATTGCAAGTGTGACCAAGTGTATTACTATACTTTTCTCCCACACCCTTCCTTATGTGCAGCTATGTATACTCTGTGACACAGAATGAGCAGTCTCTGGCTTACATATGACACCAAAACACTTCCTGCATAAATCACACTGCAACCACAGACATTTTTGTCTATGCATACTCTAGCTTCTAATACAGGGGTCCCCAACATTTGCTAAAGTGAGAGCTACTTCTGGTCACTGAAATCTGTTGAGAGCTACTGCCTAATAAAGGATTCAATAAGTGTACACAGAGGCCAAATAACTTTTTTACCCTAGTCCTGCTACAGGACGCAAACAGCATTAATGGAACAGGAGCTGTACCGCAAAAGGTTTACATCTGGGGTCTCTATGAATCAGTTTTGTCCCATTGGCTCTTGAGACAACAAAAGGGAGAAAGACAAAGAGAGGGAAATAGAGAGAGAAAAAGAGACAGAACTTTAGCTACAAAAAGAGAGGAAGAGAGAAGAGGACACCAGAAAGACAGAGAAAGGACAGAATTATAGAAAAAAGGCAAGAAAGAAAGAGAAAAAGAAGGAAAAGAAGGAAAGATGGAAAAGAAGAAGCAGAGAAAGAAAGAGAGCAAAGAATGGAGAGGAAAAAAGGAGCAAATACAGGAAAAGGGATGAAGGAGGAAGAGAAATTAAGAAGAAAATGAGAGAAAAAAGAAAGAAATTGTGAACTGAATGAATAAAAGGAGAGGAAGAAAAAAGGAATGACAAAGGAGGAAGAAGAAAAAAGAAGGAAGAGCACAGCAGAGAAAAAGAAAAGGAAAGAAAAAAAGAACTAGAAAAGGATGGAAAGGAAGGAAAGGAAAATGAGAGAAAGAAAGGGAAAGAAAGAGTAGAAGAAAAAAAAGAAGTGGAAAGTAGGAGAGTCATGGAGAAAAGGACAATAGTGGACAGAGAAAATGGAAAAAAAGAAAAAGTACAATAACTAAATACAACAAGAAAGCAAAAGAAAGAATGACAGAGGATGCAAGAAGCAGACACAAAAAAACAAAGGAAAGAACAATGGAGAGAAAGAAAGGTGAAGAAAGAATTAGAGAGAAAAAAGGAGCAAGCAGAGGAAAAAGATGAGGGAGAACTAGAGTGAATGAATAGGTACAAGAAAGCCAAAAGTAAGAAAGAAACACGGGGAAAATGGAGGAAAAACTGAGAAAAAAAGAAAAAGGTAGGGAAAAATAGCAAGAGTAAAATAAAGTCAAGAAGCAAAAAGAAAGAGCAAATAACTGACAAAGAATGCACAACAAAGAAGGAGGGAAAGAAAGATGTAATGTGAAGCGATAGGAAAAAAGAGAAATGAGAGAGAAAGAGAAAGAGGGAAACTAAGAAAGAGGGGACAAAAGAAATCGAGAAAGGAGAGAGACATGAAGGCAAGGAATAAAAGAAAGAGGGAAGGAGAGGCAAGAAAGAAGAAAAAGAAGTAAAGAAAGAATTTTTCAGAAGAGGGTAGGCTGCATTTGTCATGTTCAAGCTACCCAGTGGCCGCCTGCGAGCTACTGATCGACCTGTTGGAGACCGCTGATCTAATACTTAATTTTCCTATTGCTTACTTCTTCCTTGTTTCAACACACATCAAGATGGAACAACAATACAAACCCAACTATTGTCCGCACACAAGACACCAAAACACTCTTTCACGACCACTTCCAGAGGGTACTGTGCTCCCCACCGCTAATGCATTTGAGTACCTAGTCATGGATAAGAGTTACCATATAAGTACTACATATATTGATGTGGGTCAGGAATGTAGTGTATGGGATATCGGTATACCTTCATATCGAGGCCAAAATATCGAGCACAAAAATATCGACAGACATGCATTTAGAGATTGTTTAAACCTAAATCTACATCTATGCACCTTGAAAATATGTGTATATATATATATATATCCACATCACAAAGGTTACCCCAATGGAAGAGCTTCAACAGGTAGGTAATTTTCCACATTTATTCATGAAGGCTGCAGTCAAGTATGGCGGAGACAGGCATCAGTCATCTCTACTGCCAGACGCGTTTCAAGTTGTCTTCACTCTTAATCATTGGCATTCATCCGTAACAAGAGACAGGAATGTGCAACTTAGTTTATATACCGCCCCAATGGGCGTGGTCACTCGCATGGCCTTGTGGTGTTTGTAGTTGCACACTTGTAATACTCCAGTGAGTCCGTCTTCAAGATACGGTAATCAGAGTTCAAATAAAACCACAGTGGGGTGATGTACCGTCTCGCTTCAAACAGGCTGCACTCTTCTGCCTCCACGACAGGACTACCTCCCGTAACACTGGTGACACCGGGTGGCGTCTCCACAGGAACGCTGCACTAGCGGCGGGGCTCTTTCCGCAGCTGGGCCAGCCGCTAAAATCCACATCACAAAGGTTACCCCAATGGAAGAGCCTCAACAGGTAGGTAATTTTCCACATTTATTCACGAAGGCTGCAGTCAAGTATGGCAGAGATAGGCATCAGTCATCTCTACTGCCTACCTGTTGAGGCTCTTCCATTGGGGTAACCTTTGTGATATATATATATATATATATATATATATATATATATATATATATATATATTATCTACTGGCGGTCGCCAGTAGATAGTTATAGTTACAACCTATTATCCATAGGAAATCCGCGACATTCTATTTGAAATAACTCTCTTGCCGGTTGACGTATCTTCGCGAAATTTTCAAACTTCGTGGGGCGCTCCGGTCCGCTCCTACCCTGAAAGTCTCGGGGTGATACGTCAAGCGGGGGCCGAGAAAAAAGGGGGGTCCCAAAACGCGTTTTCCCCATGCATTTTCCCATAGGAAACTTTAGACACGGCTACAGCCCGAACTCCTGAACGGAATTACACCAAATTTGGCAAAGAGGTAGTTCTTGGTTCAGAAAGAACCCTTTTTGTTAAATGGTGTAAATCCGTTCAGTAGTTGCTGAGAAAATCAAAAAGTAAAAGTACATATATATCTATGGGCACGGAGGATTCGCGCACCCTCAGCGCACCCTGCGCACACCGTCCCGATCACGAGCTGCATGTATTGTGACTGGCTGTCAACATTCCGATTCAGGAAATGTTGGCAGCCATTTTGTCCCTCGGTAGAACCGAGGGACAGAAACAAGTGCGCAAAGCGCACAAAGGGGGCAGGGTAGAAACACCCTGACCCCCTAGGTTTGCTCAGGGGGTCCCACAAGGACCCCCTGGGCAAAAAAAAAAATTTTTTTTTTTAAATCGGCAGGATGCGCTCAGGGTGCGCGAATCCTGCCGAAAAAAATCGAAGCGCGGTCTCCCGCGCTTCGATGTTAATTGGCCCTCGGGTGGCCCAAGTCCCGGGGGCATGGTGGGGGGATAATTTAATGTGTGGGGGCCTCAAAGGGCCCCCCAAGCCCCGGGGACCGCCACCCCCCGGGGCTTTTTAAAAAAAATGGTGCGGGAGGGCTCTGAGCCCTCCCGCAGCCCCGGGGACCACCACCTCCCCGGGGCTTTTTTTAAAATAATGACAAAACCTGTGTGGGGGGGGCTCCAGCCCCCCCACACGCCCCGGGGACCGCCACCTCCCCGGGGCACTAAACATTTAAATATGGGGGTCCGTTACGGACCCCCAGAGCCCCGGGGACCACCACCTCCCCGGGGCTTTGAACTGAATTGGAGGGGGGCCGCGCGGCCCCCCTCCTGGAGCCCTTGATGGCCCTGGGGACCACCACCCCCCAGGGCCGGCTCCTGCAGTGTCCCGGGGTGCCTACCCCCGGGACACTGTAGTTTGCTATGGCAGGACGGGAGCCTCGCGGCTCCCGTCCTGCCATAGCAAACTGCTTTGGATATTGGAAGAGAGAGCAGGAAACCTGCTCTCTCTTCCAATATCCAAAGCGATTGCTTTTCCACATGGGGAGCAGCATGTCAGCTGCTCCCCATGTGGAACAGCAATGCCGGCTCCCAAGGGACGTGGGGAGCCGGCGGGACTGTGGGGGGATTGGGGACCCCCCACAGTCCCCAACGGAGAGGGCCAGCCCCGGGGGATGGGGTCCCCGGGGCAAGTAGTGGCTCGGGAGGGGGCCACGCGGCCCCCCTCCCCAAAAAAGGAAAAAAAAAAATAAATAAAAAATAGAAAGGCCAGCCCCGGGGGATGGGGTCCCCGGGGCCTTAAAATGGCCAGAGGAGGGGGCCACGCTGCCCCCTCAAAATAATAAATAAAGAGGCCATGCCCCGGGGATGGGGTCCCCGGGGCCAATACAGGCCAAGGAAAGGGGAGCCACGCGGCCCCATTCCCGTTTTTTTTTTTTTTTGGTAATTAAAAAAAGGGGTAAGGCCCTGGGGGATGGGGTCCCCAGGGCCCAAAAACAGAAAAAAGGAAGGGGGGCCACACAGCCCCCCTTCAGGGGACAAAAAAAAAAAAAAAAAACCGATCGGGCCCGCAGGCCCCGCCCCTTACTTCACCACTCTGCAAACGCGCCCCTGGCGCGTTTGCAGAGGGGGAACAAATTCACCTTGAATACTGGGGGTCCCTGGGGCCAACTAGCCCACCAGGAACCTCCAGTATGCGCCAGGGGGCTGCCTTGCAGAGACGTGTAGAGAGGCCACACCCCTTTTACACCTCTCTGCAACGCAGCTCTGTGGCGCTTTTTGGAGGTATATGGTGGGCTAGTTGGACTCCGGGGACCCTCAGGATTCAAGGGGACTTAATCCCCCAACTTAAAACGCGCCACGGGGCGCGTTTGCACAGTGGTGAAGGGAGGGGCGGGGCTTCAGGTGACATGTGTGCAAACAGGCCCCGTGGCGCGTTTTAAGATGGGGAATTAAATCCCTTCAATCCTGAGGGTCCCTGGGGCCAACTAGCCCAACAGGTACATCCAGAATGCGCCACAGAGCTGCGTTGCAGAGAGGTGTAAAAAGGGGTGTGGCCTCTCTACACGTCTCTGCAACGCAGCCCCTGGCGCATATTGGAGGTTCCTGGTGGTCTAGTTGGCCCCTAGGGACCCTCAGGATTCAAGGGGACTTAATCCCCCAACTTAAAACGCGCCACGGGGCGCGTTTGCAAAGATGTCACCTCAGGCCCCGCCCTCCCTTCACCATTGTGCAAATATTCCTCTAAAATCAGCCGAAATAGGAATTCCGATTTACTCACCTGTTATAAGGAGAGACCTCAGTGCTGTATCTTTCAGCCCAGTACTGGTCCTGAAAAGTAATTTTAACCGTACTTACCAGTAACTTGAATTTCCTTCCATAGGCTAACATTGACTGGTTTCACTTGGAAATTCTTCTAAGTGTGGAGTTTTGGAACTTTAAAATATTCCTCTAAAATCAGCCGAAATACGAATTCCGATTTACTCACCTGTTATCAGGAGAGACCTCAGTGCTGCATCTTTCAGCCCAGTACTGGTCCTGAAAAGTAATTTTAACCGTACTTACCGGTAACTTGAATTTCCTTCATAGGCTAACATTGACTGGTTTCACTTGGAAATTCTTCTAAGTGTGGAGTTTTGGAACTTTAAAATATTCCTCTAACATCAGCCGAAATACGAATTCCGATTTACTCACCTGTTATCAGGAGAGACCTCAGTGCTGCATCTTTCAGCCCAGTACTGATCCTGAAAAGTAATTTTAACCGTACTTACCGGTAACTTGAATTTCCTTCATAGGCTAACATTGACTGGTTTCACTTGGAAATTCTTCTAAGTGTGGAGTTTTGGAACTTTAAAATATTCCTCTAAAATCAGCCGAAATACGAATTCTGATTTACTCACCTGTTATCAGGAGAGACCTCAGTGCTGCATCTTTAAGCCCAGTACTGATCCTGAAAAGTAATTTTAACCGTACTTACCGGTAACTTGAATTTCCTTCATAGGCTAACATTGACTGGTTTCACTTGGAAATTCTTCTAAGTGTTGATTTTTGAAACATACAAATATTCCTCTAAAATCAGCCGAAATCCGAATTCTGATTTACTCACCTGTTATCAGGAGAGACCTCAGTGCTGCATCTTTCAGCCCAGTACTGGTCCTGAAAAGTAATTTTAACCGTACTTACCAGTAACTTGAATTTCCTTCCATAGGCTAACATTGACTGGTTTCACTTGGAAATACTTCTAAGTGTGGAGTTTTGGAACTTTTAAATATTCCTCAAAAATCAGCCGAAATACGAATTCCGATTTACTCACCTGTTATCAGGAGAGACCTCAGTGCTGCATGTTTCAGCCCAGTACTGATCCTCAAAAGTAATTTTAACCGTACTTACCGGTAACTTGAATTTCCTTCATAGGCTAACATTGACTGGTTTTCAGCAAAAAAGTTTCAAAGTGTTGATTTTCACAAACTACAAATATTCCTTAAAAATCGCCTGTATGACTTAAACGCATTCTTTCAACTGTTTACAGGAGATGCACCAGTGCTGGATCCAGGATCCAACACTGAGTAAGAAAAAGTAACGATAACAGTTTTTACCTGCTAAGTGAATTTCCTTCCATAGGATAACATTGGTGATTCTATGAGAAAAAGTTTCTAAGTGTCAACTTTTAAAATACAATAATATTCCTTAAAAATCACGACTGTAACCAAAACGCTTTTACTCAACTGTTTACAGGAGATGTACCAGGACTGAATCTAGGATCCAGTCCTGTGGTTAGAAAAGTAATCCATAAAGTAACTAATTGCATTTAACTAGAAATTCACATTGAGCTGAATGTTGCATTGTGTTTGAAAATGTGTTGCCCATTGCAACACCTGTAACTACTGTACTTAAAAGTCTATTGCCTATCTGCAAAGTATTTAAACTAAATTAATTCATTAAGAGAAAGTATTTTTTGTAATGTAATGTATAATGTAATTACAATGTAATTTAAAAAATAAAATATGTAAAAGAAAATTGTTTCTAAAAATGTAGTAAATCAGTATGAAAAAAATTAATATAACAATTAATACATTTAAAAATTGTCATTTACAAAACCTTTGAAATTCACTGAAAAAAACGTAGGTTTCAGGCACGTTATAGTTAGAAATTAGCATTTAAAAAACCTTTGAAATTCACTGAAAAAACCATAGGTTTCAGACACGTTATAGTTACAAATTAGCATTTAAAAAACCTTTGAAATTCACTGAAAAAACCATAGGTTTCAGACACGTTATAGTTACAAATTAGCATTTAAAAAACCATTGAAATTCACTGAAAAAACCATAGGTTTTAGGGACAGTTATAGTTACTTGGACATTGCACTCGTACAAAACCCGTGAAATTCCCCCGTTATAGTTAGTTCAGCTAACTATAACTCGCGCCCCCGCAATGCACTGCTGATGACGTCACATATTACATCACTCATGACATGGTCAGTGACATCACTGATGACATCACTGATGACATCTCAAATGACATCACTGATGACATCATCCACGTGATAATCTGATGCACCTCCTCACACCCTAATATAACCTTTGATACACCCACTCTAAATTACAGACTGCCATTCGCAAAACCATAGACACTCCAACACCAATAACTACATACCCACTCACTGATTCTTAGGTCTACACACACACATCCACTCACTCACCCGTACAGTCACTCATACTTACGGTCACTCAGTAGAGGACTATCATATGCACTCTTACTCCTATATAGACACTCAAACACCGCCACTCATCCATAGAGATACTCACACACCTAGTCAGTCATGCAAATAATTAAACACACTGCCATTTACTCACCTATACAGTTATACACACACCAGCTCACTTACTCATACAAATACTAGCACATTCTTACGCTCTTATACAATCACTGATACAAGCACACAATCATCCATACAGCCACTATCACAATCACTCACTCTTGCTTATAGCTATTTATATACTCCAACACACATATATACTGCCTTTCACATATGTAGTTACTCACACATGTACCACTGGGACATACATTCACTCACTAACACACTCTTACACACACTTACCCACCCATACAGTCTATCACAGATGCACTCTTGAAACCATCCACCCAGTGAATCACCCACTCACACATCTATGCACAGAGTTGCACACACCCCTCCCACACAAACACTCAGGCACCCATACAGATACTCAGACAAGCATTCAATAACTCATATAGAAAATCATTTAGCTATTCACAAACACATGCAGCCACTTACACAGCAACAGACAGACGGATACAGACATACACCCAGTTTAGTCACTAACCCATGCATTCAGTAAGATACGTTAAATCACTCACTTATAGAGTCAGTCACGCACCTACTAAATCATCCATACAGACACTTACACACCCACTCATTCTTCAATACGTCTTTTCCTATATATTTTAAAAATATTTAAACTTTACAGAAACACACAGTCACTGGATGATGTCATCAGTGATGTCATTTGAGATGTCATCAGTGATGTCATCAGTGATGTCACTGACCATGTCATGAGTGATGTAATATGTGACGTCATCAGCAGTGCATTGCGGGGGCGCGAGTTATAGTTAGCTGAACTAACTATAACGGGGGAATTTCACGGGTTTTGTACGAGTGCAATGTCCAATAAACTATAACTGTCCCTAAAACCTATGGTTTTTTCAGTGAATTTCAAAGGTTTTTTAAATGCTAATTTGTAACTATAACGTGTCTGAAACCTATGGTTTTTTCAATGAATATTTATATATATATATATATATATATATATATATTATCTACTGACGGTCGCCAGTAGATAGTTATAGTTAGGACCTATTTTCCATAGGAAATCCGCAACATTCTATTTGAAATAACTTTGGTGCCGGTTGACGAATCTTCGCGAAATTTTCAAACTTGTTGGGGCGCTCCGGTCCGCTCCTATCCTGAAAGTCTCGGGGTGATTCGTCAAGCGGGGGCCGAGAAAAAGGGGGGTCCCAAAACGCGTTTTCCCCATGCAATTTTCCATAGGAACCTTTAGTCGCTACAGCCTGAACTGCTGAACGGAATTACACCAAATTTGGCAAATAGGTAGCCCTTGGTTCAGTGTCGTGCCTTTTGCTTAAATGGTGTAAATCCGTTCAGTAGTTCCTGAGAAAATCAAAAGTAAAGTCACATATATATCTATGGCCGAGTAGGGTCCGCTGCATCCTCCCGATCACGAGCTGCATGATAATTGGCTGTCAAGTGGCTGTCAACACTCCAAATCAGGAAGTGTTGGCAGCCATTTTATGTCTCGGTAGAACCGAGGCACAGAAACAAGTGCGCAAAGCGCACAAAGGGGGCAGGGTAGAAACACCCTGACCCCCTAGGTCTGTTCAGGGGTCCCACAAGGACCCCTGGGCAGAAAAAAGCATTTTTTTTAAAATCGGCGGGATGCGCTTAGGGTGCGCGGATCCCGCCGAGAAAAAGAAAAGAAACAAGTGCGCAAAACTCACAAAGGGGGCAGGGTAGAAACACCCTGACCCCCTAGGTCTGCTCAGGGGGTTCCACAAGGACCCCCTGGGCATAAAAAAGCATTTTTTTTTTTTAAATCGGCGGGATGCACTTAGGGTGCGCGGATCCCGCCGATAAAAAAATCGAAGTGCGGTCTCCCGCGCTTCGATGCTATTTTGCCCCCGGGTGGCCCAAGTCCCGGGGGCATGGGTTTATATTTTATGTGGGGGCCTCTAAGGCCCCCCAAGCCCCAGGGACCACTACCCCCCAGGGCTTTAAATAAAAAATGGTGCGGGAGGGCTTTCCGCCCTCCCGCAGCCCCGGAGACCGCCACCCCCCGGGGCTTCTTTTTTTTAAGTTAAATTACCTGTGTGGGGGGTCTCCATCCCCCCCACACGCCCCGGGGACCGCCACCTCCCCGGGGCACTAACAATTTTAAAGTGGGGGTCCGTTTCGGGACCACCACCTCCCCGGGGCTTTCAACATGTTGGGAGGGGGGCCGCGCGGCCCCCTCCTGGAGCCTGTGACGGCCCTGGGGACCACCACCCCCCAGGGCCGGCTTCTGCAGTGTCCCAGGGTGCCTACCCCTGGGACACTGTAGTTTGCTATGGCAGGGCGGGAGCCTCGCGGCTCCCGTCCTGCCATAGCAAACTTGCTTTGAATTTTGGAAGAGAGGCAGGAAACCTGCTCTCTCTTCCAAAATTCAAAGCAAATTGCTTTCCACATGGGGAGCTGCATGTCAGCAGCTCCCCATGTTGAAAAGCAATGCCGGCTCCTGCAGGACGCGGGGAGCCGGCGGGACCGTGGGGGAGTTGGGGTCCCCCCACAGTCCCAAAGGATAGGGCCAGCCCTGGGGGATGGGGTCCCCGGGGCAAGTAGTGGCCCGGGAGGGGGGCCACGTGGCCCCCCTCCCCCAAATTACAAAATAAAAAAATTAAAAAGGCCGCCCCGGGGGATGGGGTCCCCGGGGCCTAAGGAGGCCTGAGGAGGGGGGCAACGCAGCCCCCTCCATCGAAAAAAAAAAGAAAAATGTGGCAATGACCCGGGGGATGGGGTCCCCGGGCCGAAATTGGCCACGGAAGGGGGGCCCACGCGGTCCCCTTCCCGTTCCATTTTTTTTTTTTTTAAATAAAAGGTGATCAGGCCCTGGGGGATGGAGTCCCCAGGGCCCAAAATAATTAAAAACAAGAGGGGCCACACAGCCCCCTTTTAAAAAAAAAAGAATAAAAAAAAGACCAGCATCGCGCTGGAGGCCACGCCCCCTCCTTGGCAGCACTCTGCAAACGCGCCCACTGGCGCGTTTGCAGAGAGGGAACGAATTCCCCTTGAATACTGGGGTCCTGAGGCCAACTAGCCCACCAGGAACCTCCGGTATGCACCAGGGGCTGCATTGCAGAGAGGTGTACAGAGGCCATGCCCCTTTTTACACTTCTCTGCAACGCAGCTCTGTGGCGCTTAATGGAGGTAGCTGGTGGGCTAGTTGCACCCCAGGGACCCTCAGGATTCAAGGGAGTTAATCCCCAACCTAAAACGCGCCACGGGCGCGTTTGCACAGTGGTGAAGGGAGGGGGCGGGGCTTCAGGTGACATGTGTGCAAACAGGCCCCGTGGCGTGTTTTAAGTTCAGGAATTAATTCCTCTTCAATCCTGAGGGTACCTGGGGCCAACTAGCCCACCAGGTACCTCCAGTAAGCGCCACGGAGCTGCGTTGCAGAGTGTTGTAAAAGGGGCGTGGCCTCGGAACACCTCTCTGCAACGCAGCTCTCTGGCACATACTGGAGGTATCTGGTGGGCTAGTTGGCCCCTAGGGACCCTCGGGATTGAGGAGGAATTAATTCTCCAACTTAAAACGCGCCACAGGGCGTGTTTGCAGACATGTCACCTCAGGCCCCACCCCTTCCTTCACCATTGTGCAAATATTCCTCTAAAATCAGCCGAACTACGAATTCCGATTTACTCACCTGTTATCAGGAGAGACCTCAGGTGCTGCATCTTTGAGCCCAGTACTGATCCTGAAAAGTAATTCTAACCGTACTTACCAGTAACTTGAATTTCCTTCCATAGGCTAACATTGACTGGTTTCACTTGGAAATTCTTCTAAGTGTGGAGTTTTGGAACTTTATAATATTCCTCTAAAATCAGCCGAACTACGAATTCTAATTTACTCACCTGTTATCAGGAGAGACCTCAGTGCTGCATCTTTGAGCCCAGTACAGATCCTGAAAAGTAATTCTAACCGTACTTACCAGTAACTTGAATTTCCTTCCATAGGCTAACATTGACTGGTTTCACTTGGAAATTCTTCTGTGTGTGGAGTTTTGGAACTTTATAATATTCCTCTAAAATCAGCCGAACTACGAATTCCGATTTACTCACCTGTTATCAGGAGAGAACCCAGTGCTGCATCTTTTAGCCCAGCACTGACCCTGAAAAGTAATTTTAACCGTACTTACCAGTAACTTGTATTTCCTTCCATAGGAATCCATTGTCTGGTTTTCAGCAGAAAAGTTTCAAAGTGTCGATTTTCACAAACTACAAATATTCCTTAAAAATCGCCTGTATGACTTAAACGCATTCTTTCAACTGTTTACAGGAGATGCACCAGTGCTGGATCCAGGATCCACCACTGAGTAAGAAAAGTAACGATAACACTACTTACCTGCTAAGTGAATTTCCTCCCATAGGATAACATTGGTGATTCTATGTGAAAAAGTTTCTAAGTGTCAACTTTTAAAATACAATAATATTCCTTAAAAATCACTACTGTAACCAAAACGCTTTTACTCAACTGTTTACAGGAGTTGTCCCAGGACTGAATCTAGGATCCAGTCCTGTGGTTAGAAAAGTAATCCATAAAGTAACTAATTGCATTTAACTAGAAATTCACATTGAGCTCAATGTTGCATTGTGTTTGAAATTGTGTTGCCCATTGCAACAACTGTAACTACTGTACTTAAAAGTCTATTGCCTATTTGCAAAGTATTTAAACTAAAGTAATTCATTCTGAGAAAGTATATTTTGTAATGTAATGTATAATGTAATTACAATGTAATTTAAAAAATAAAATATCTAAAAATAGTTTTTAAAAAATGTAGGAAATCAGTATCAAAAAAATAAATATAACAATTAATACATTTAAAAATTGTCATTTACAAAATCTTTGAAATTCACTGAAAAAAACCATAGGTTTCAGATATGTTATATTTAGGAATTAGCATTTAAAAACCTTTGAAATTCACTGAAAAAACCATAGGTTTCAGGCACGTTATAGTTAGAAATTAGCATTTAAAAACCTTACAAATTCACTGAAAAAACCATAGGTTTTAGGGACAGTTATAGTTAGTTGGACATTGCACTCGTACAAAACCCGTGGAAATTCCCCGTTATAGTTAGTTCAGCTAACTATAACTCGCGCCCCCGCAATGCACTGCTGATGACGTTACATATTACATCACTCATGACATGGTCAGTGACATCACTGATGACATCACTGATGACATCTCAAATGACATCACTGATGACATCACTGATGACATCATCCACGTGATAATCTGATGCACATTCCTCACACCCTAATATAACCTTTGATACACCCACTCTAAATTACAGACTGCCATTTGCAAAACCATAGACACTCCAACACCAATAACTACATACCCACTCACTGATTCTTAGGTCTACACACACATCCACTCACTCACCCGTACAGTCACTCATACTTACGGTCACTCAGTACAGGACTATCATATGCACTCATACTCCTATATAGACACTCAAACACCGCCACTCATCCATAGAGGTACTCCACACACCTAGTCAGTCATGCAAATAATTAAACACACTGCCATTTACTCACCTATACAGTTATACACACACCAGCTCACTTACTCATACAAATACTAGCACATTCTTACGCTCTTATACAATCACTGATACAAGCACACACTCATCCATACAGTCACTCTCACAATCACACACTCTCGCTTATAACTATTTATATACTCCAACACACATATATACTGCCTTTCACATATGTAGTTACTCACACATGTACCACTGGGACATACATTCACTCACTAACACACTCTTACACACACTTACCCACCCATACAGTCTATCACAGATGCACTCTTGAAACCATCCACCCAGTGAATCACCCACTCACACATCTATGCACAGAGTCGCACACACCCCACCCACACAAACACTCAGGCACCCATACAGATACTCAGACAACCAATCAATAACTCATATAGACACTCATGTAGCTATTCACAAACCCATGCAGCCACTTACACAGCAACATACAGACGGATACAGACATTCACCTAGTTTAGTCACTAACCCATGCATTCAGTAAGATACGTTTAATCACTCACTTATAGAGTTAGTCACGCACCTACTAAATCATCCATACAGACACTTATACACCCACTCATTCTTCAATACGCCTTTCCCTATATATATTAAAAATATTTAAACTTTACAGAAACACACAGTCACTGGATGATGTCATCAGTGATGTCATTTGAGATGTCATCAGTGATGTCATCAGTGATGTCACTGACCATGTCATGAGTGATGTAATATGTGACGTCATCAGCAGTGCATTGCGGAGCGCGAGTTATAGTTAGCTGAACTAACTATAACGGGGGAATTTCACGGGTTTTGTACGAGTGCAATGTCCAACTAACTATAACTGTCCCTAAAACCTATGGTTTTTTCAGTGAATATATATATATATTACCTACTGACGGTCGCCAGTAGGTAGTTATAGCTAGAACCTATTTACCACAGGAAAAGCATTTTTTGACTTGGCTATAACTTTGGCTTCAGTTTTACCAATCTGCATGACATTTTGCCCAAAAAGTGTCATGGTGGCTACTATTGTTATGCAAAGTTTGGGGGTGATCCGTGCAGTGGGGACCGAGAATTTGGGGTGCGAGATAAGGGTGCGTTTGTAATGTTGATTCCCATAGGAACCTTTAGACACCTTTACAGCCCCAACCGTTGAAGGACTTACACCAAATTTGGCAGGGAGTTAGATGTCGGTTCGAGGAAATACCTTTTGCTTATTTGGTCTAAATCCGTGTAGTAGTTGTTGAAAAACATAAGTTTAAAATTATAGTGATATCTCTGGCCGCGGATATTTAATGGTGGTTTCGCGATTAATCACAAATGCATGCGCCAGAGAGAATGCTCTGATTGGCTGGACGCAACCTGAAAAGAAAGTTGCGGCTGCCATTTTATTGCTCGGGAACAGGTCCCGGGGCTGAATTTGTGTGAAAGACCACATAAGAGGTCAGGGTGGAGATACTCTGACCCCATGGTTGAGAAATGGGTGTGTTAGTAACACAAGGAATGTACCCAAGATTGATTCTTTTATTCGTGCGTGATATTCGCGATGACGACGCGACCGTTAGCGTGGCCCCCCGTGTATCATTGCTGGGATGTCGTGATTACCGACGTCATCGCGAAGATTGGTGAAAATATTTTTAAAATATCAATGAATCATAAGTTTGCATTTTTATAGAGATATTGATACATTTTTTTGTAGAGTTATTTATATAGTGAGTTGTGTACTGTGATGGTTAGAATTCATTATATAGTTATAATTTTTTGATGTGGTGGTGGCTATTGAATTCCTGCTTTTTCTTTCTGCTTTCGTGACATAACCGCGGGGATCTCTGGCCTCACTGCGAAAATGGAAAATAGGTTTTAGAGATGGTTGTTCTAGAAACACACTAGAAAAACATGAGTTTGAAGTGTAGAGTATTAAACCTCTGGTGTGTAAAATACTGTAATGTGTGTGTATATTATATATGTGTTTTCACTTTATGGAAAAGGCGTGATCGTCGCAGTTAACAACGTCATTATGACATCTTGAATATCCGTGAAAACGACTTAGAGAATACTGAAAGAAACCCCTAGTATGTAAAATACTGTAGTATGTGTGGATATATGTGTTTTAGACTTTATGGAAAAGGCGCGATCATCGCGGTTAACGAAGTCATCGCGACGTCTTGAATAACCACGAAAAACGGGAAATAGGTCTGAAAGGTTTCTTTAAAAACACTTTGTACAAAAATGTGAGTTTAAACATGCTTTGAAAGAAGTATGAATATAGTAATATGTGTAGGACAATGTTCAGAATGGATTTTTTTACATATTATTTTTGGGTGTGTTGGTGGTCATAGAAGGTCTGCTTTTGTTTTCCATTTTTGTGACGTGTCCACAGGGATCACGTGTCTGCTAGGTACACTGAGCTACGAGTGTATTGGGAGGACGGGTGTTAAAGAGACTGAACATTTTTTTTAAAGTTGAGGAGTGATGACACAATGTAAGTAACGGCAAATTTTAATTTCCAATTCAGGACTATGTAATAAACTGTTGTTTAGTATTTAAATTTCAGAAAAATTAGGCTAGATATAGGTTTGAACTTCCGTTTTCTTTCATGATTATTCCGCGATGATTGTAAAAATATCGCGAATACGCGCCAACAGGAACCTCATTTTGAAATAGAGAGAAAGGGTTAACAGATGCTAACCATTCACAACTGGAGATGCAGTAGTCTAAAATAAAATACATGATTTCATTTGCTGCCTTTCTCATGATGATAGAGTGGAAATTTGAAGAGCTTGCCATTTTAGAGTTGCTTTGTATGAGAGTGGTGTACCATTCTTGTGCTTAGTTTTTACAAATATTAACAGTGTCAAAACTATCCAGAAAGAGCTAAAACAACAATACAAACTACAAACTCAATTCACTGGTATGTATATAAATTTGTAAATATTTTTAAAATGGACATTAGAAATGAAGATGTATATGGGAGTTTGATTAAAAGGAGCATCACAGTGATGTGAAAAAATATATAGAGATTAACTGTAGCTATTCCTCTGTGTTTAAGAGGTTAGTGGTGAATGTTTTGGAAAGTAACAGAAAAAAGAATTAGTGCCTCTTTATTACATTGTGTATTTTATTGAAAAATATCAGTATAGTCTTGTGGAAAATTGCAATGAGGAACTAAGAATGTTTTAAATGTTAAACATCATGTGTAGAATAAATACATCTGTTATTTGCATTCTGGGAGTTGTAGTACTTTTAGTAACATATCAAACAGGAAAAGTGTAGTGAGAAATAATGCCCGCCTGTATATGAATTAGAAAGAAGTAATACTTGTTATGTATGTATTGGAAAGTGTTTGTCAATGTGGTTTTTAACTTATATGACCGCTTTTCATGTGCTTAGGTGGTGAGATATGGTTTTTGTGCTTGCACCTAGCTATATATACAGCGGGACTTTTGAGTTTGATTAAAGATGCAGAAATGTATATATTTTGGGAAAGATGGTTTGAAGGTACTCTTTGGAATTGACACTGAGGTGAACTTCATTCTAGGTCCATTTTCACAATAATTGCTACTTCTCCCCCTTACATGTCTACTCGGTCACACCTTGCCAGTACATAGCGTGAAGGTAAGGCTTCTACGATGTCAGGTCCACTTTCCTCATTGAGAAATGTTTCTGTAAGAAACAATGTGGCTGGCTGAGCTTCCTCTAGGAAGCTAAACAGTTCTAACTTTGCTTAGGGAGGGATCTGGAATTAACTCGATAGATATGCCATTTTGGCATTGACTGGCTCTTTTCCTTCCTAGACTCTTTGTTTAATAGAATATCATATTCTCATGAGTCTTTAAGCTCTGTGGAGTCTAGGGAATAATTACAGGTGAGGCAGTTACCCGATAATTTAACTGGGTCCAGAAAGTGCTGACAGGCCTCTACCGGACATGAAGATTAGGAGTGAAGTCTTTCAGAAACTTACACCTGTTACTTACTGAGTCAGGTCTTCCTCAAAGGTCAAAAACAGGAAATATATATCATATCAACCTTTTATTTAAATGAAAAGTGAACACCATTAAACCTAGCTGACATGCAGTTTAGAGACGTATGTCTGTTCTTACTGTGAGAGTCTGTGGAGTTGCATGAGCAGTGGAATTTCGGCACATCGCGTTGCTCACGCTGATTTTTAGTGTCTGGAACTTATTCCACCCTGTAAAATCAGTGTGAACGACACCATGCGCCAGAGGTTATGCTTCTTTCTGCTGCTCGTGCACATTTTCTACTCAAGCGGCAGCATTCTCAACTCAAACAGTAGCAACCTGCTGCAACCACCAGCATTGAAAAATCGTGCAGGGACTCATTCTAGCACTCAATTTTGTCTTGCTCACCAATAGCCGCGCACAAAAAAAACTTCACCATTCGTTAGTTCACAGAGTTTTTCTGTAACTCCGCAGTCCAGGCAGATAGCGGAGTGGGCAAAACTCCACAGGCAGAGCAGTGTTAACCACCCACCCATAATCTTCATCTGCACCCAAAATTACGAGTAGTGACTCCAAGGGCTAGTTTGCTGGCCTCCCATTTAGAGCCACAGGGAATTAAAAGGCTCCCACCATCTTGAACCTGCACCTGGACCCAGCCTGAGTGAGTCCTGAACCCCCTTGATTGTGGTGCTAGAGCTGCCCAGATAGCCAATTTCCAAAAACTGAAGACTTAGACAAGATTTGGCCAAAAAGTGTTCCTGAGAACCAGGAGGAGGCTGGGACCAACCTGCTCGCCTATCCACCTGAGGCGCATAGGAGCTCGGATTTCCTTTGCGGCTTCTCCCAATACGTTTTTCTCCGAAGCAGCAAATCCATTTCAGCAATCCTTCACCAAAGGGGTATGCAAGCTCTTGGAACTGTCTTCGGCGACAGCCCTCTGCTTCTTCCCACTATAGTTTTTCGACTTTCATTTTGGTGACTAAGTCCGAATGTAGAAATCTAGGCTTGGGCGGAGTCCCGCGAACAGTGCAGTGCGTTACCTCGGGCTATTCACGCTGATTTTTAATGCCGGGCATTTTTCCCGCGCTGTAAATTTTCCATTACATGCAGCGCAAGAGGGCACAGCTTTTTTCTGCCACTCAAGTAGAAGCTTTACTCGAGCGGCAGCTTTCTCAACGCGAACAGAAGGTTTCTCAATGTTAGCAGTAGCAACCATCCGCAACTGCCCGTGTTGAGAAATCTCGCTGGTAAGCATGCCAGTGTTGGATTTTCTCACTCGCGCTCGCCAACTTACCGCCAGCAAACATGAGCGGGGAAAACACTCAAATTTTTTTGAAACTCCATGAAAAAACTCTGCAAACTACATGAACGGAGTGAAATTCACCGCCCAGGCCTAAAATCTATCCAAATCTTCGACCCAAGACCAACCGACAATGACGCTTCCTCCTTGGACACCTCCTGCAGCCTTTCCCTGCTGAAGTTTACCTTTGCAGGCATTTTTCTTCAAGAATTTTTCTAAGCCCAAATGTAAGCACTGACCGGACCTAATCCACTTCTAGTATCTGAACCGCGCTCCATCGCGGTCAGCCTCAACTTTTGACTTTGACCTGGTCTCGCCTGCTTAGTTGTCGGCGGTTGGCACTTTGATATTTTAGGAGTTCGGTTTCACTTAAAAAAAAATTAATTCGTAACTCTGGTTCTATTGATTGACTTTTTGTTGTTTTGGTGTCAAATAATTTATTAAAATGTACTCAATTTTTCTAAATTGGTCTGGGATTTTTCTTGTGTTCTAGTTTCACTTTGTTACTTTTTGTGTGCTGCATAAATACTTTACACATTGTCCTTAAGTTAAGCTTGACTGCTTTTTCTGCCAAACTACCGATGGTCAAGCACAGGTTGAGTTAGTGACTTCTTGAGGTTCACCCTGCAAGGGATTGTGGCTGTCACTTTACCAGGGCTCACACCCCAGTTAACCAACAACCCAATTTCTCACACCAACCTTTAACCTCTCTGATGACTGGAAAAGGACATACATGTGTGCAATGAATGAGACTGCCTCTGATGCAAGGACTGGAGAATAATCTGAATCCAGCACTGCAGAAAGGAAAAGGGCCCATACTTCTGCCACAAAACTAGCAACACTGCCAATTTGTTGGTGGGACGCATCTTTTAATAATACTTAAGTGCCTATTTATGAGCCGGTTTTCATCGCTCTTGCATCATGCAACGTAGTGCAAGAGCGACGCAAACCTTACATGTGATTTATTAAGCCGTCAAAAAGATGTGCCTTCTCAGGTTTACGCTGCTTCCTCTTTCTATGCGTGCTGTATTTTACACCACACATGGAAACAGGAATATGCCTCTCAAGATTGTTTTTGTGCCAGAGGTGTCTCTTCTTACACGAAAACAATCCTGCATGCAACAGAGGCACCCTTGCACCATGGTGCAAGAGTGCCTGCATTGGCACTAAGCTGCTATATGGGTGCCATTACATATCAATGGGGTAAACCAACAATAACCGGGGACCTGGGTAAAGTGTAATACGCAACAACAGTGGTTCAATCGGAGAGACCAATAGAAAGGACAAGACTAAACTAATGAACTTGTCCTAATTTCATTTGTGTGCACCAATGTCCTTAGTCCTGAGGTAGGGAGTAAGCAATTACTTAAATCAACAAGGAAAAGAGAATTCAATAATACCAATACTTATTACACACAGAAGTAAATGCATGATTTTTTTATATATGCAACTTGACAGTGTAATTACATTAATTACATACGGTCACTCCAGAAAGAAAGATAAGAGAGACAAGGTGCTCAAAAAGAGTGCCCATGCAGAACATTTTGGTCAGAGAATGAAAAGAGGAAGTGGACCTCATCCATATAACATAGCCATTTTTATGAAGCCTGTCTGTTACATTTATTTGTACTTCATAAATGCCATCTCACTGTGTAGGGGGTAATAGTTTCAATCATAGTCGCCCCTTTTTATGGAAGAATAATTCAATCCAGGCTTTGCAAATTGTTGATGTTTTGACACAACAACCAGGAGAGGGCCCAGTTAGAGCCTCAACCGTGGGTCTTCATCAGGACTCGGCAATAGAATAGAAGGGAGCAACCTGGAGTGTTAAGTGCTCCTGTAAGGCAACTGCAAAATTATTCAGAAGTCAAGGGTCAACTGGCTCCTCGTTTAAAGGGGATCTTGAACACCCTTAAATAAAGTGGCCTTGAAGGGGGACCTAATTATGTAGATATTTGAAATTGGATTTAGTAACGCGCGCTGTGAAAGTCCTCCTGAGGCTTCAGCCGTGAGAGACCAACGCTGCACTCCTCACCATTGTAATTTTGCACTTTGTTTTTATGTTAGCTGCATTTTTAGAAGCTGTTTTAACCTGATTTTAGACTTGCGCTTTTGCACTGAGTACTAACCTACCATTGTTGTGTTGGTGCGAAGTCCTCAGCACCGAGATAGTGGGACTCCCGGGATTGGGGCAGACATACTGGTAGTAGGCAGGTCAGCGGGCTAGGCTTTCATGCCCCTGACGATATTTAAACGGCCGCTGGTGCGAACGCGCGCTGTGAAGTCCTCCTGAGGCTTGAGCCGGGAGAGACCAACGCTGCACTTCTAATTAGTGCTATTGGCATTTTGTCTTTACGCTTCGCTGCAATTTTAAATCTTCAAACTTGGTTTTAAAAATTGAATTTAGTAACGCGCGCTGTGAAAGTCCTCCTGAGGCTTGAGCCGGGAGAGACCAACGCTGCACTCCTCACCATTGTAATTTTGCACTTTGTTTTTATGTTAGCTGCATTTTTAGAAGCTGTTTTAACCTGATTTTAGACTTGCGCTTTTGCACTGAGTACTAACCTACCATTGTTGTGTTGGTGCGAAGTCCTCAGCACCGAGATAGTGGGACTCCCGGGATTGGGGCAGACATACTGGTAGTAGGCAGGTCAGCGGGCTAGGCTTTCATGCCCCTGACGATATTTAAACGGCCGCTGGCGCGAACGTGCCGCCGACGCGCCAAAGGCGCGCCAAAGGCAAGCCCGTCTGCGCCCGTCCGCGCGCGTACAGCGCACAGCGCCAGCCCCGCTGCACAATTTCCACCAGGTATGGTAAAAACCCTACATTACTCGAGTGAATGCTTGAAACACCTTAATCCCATTACCCCCACCGAGATGTGCTGCGCCCTTCAACTTGATGCTGTGCCCCCCCTGACACAAGCAGCTTGTTCTGGGTGCTGCACTAAATTACCAGAGTTATTGCTCCTACCGATAGCTGCATTAAAAAACCAAAATACATCAAAAAGAAAGGACACTGGTCCCACAGTTCGGAAGTGTGCCCTCTTTAATGCTAGGTCCCTGGTCAAGCACAGTGTTGAATGCGCGTCCCTTATTGAAGATGAAAAGATAACTATTTCTTTCATCACTGAAACATGGACAGACGGGGCGTCAGGCCCTGATTTAGTCAAAGCCACACCTCCAGATTACCTCTGTTACACGCTAAATAGGTTATATAGGAGAGGAGGGGGACTGGCTATTATTTATCACAACTCTATCACAGCTTCTTTTAATCCTATAAACTATGATGAATGCGAAGCGTTAGAGTTCTGTTTTTTCTCTCTCACAATTCTACTTTTAAAGGCACCCTTATTTATAGGCCACCAGGCATGAGAGGACGATTTCTTACACAAGCAGGCTACATTTTAGAAAAGGAATCAGCTTAAATGACTACACTATTTTAGGAGACTTTAATTTCCATCTTGAGTTACTCTCTGATCCGGACACCTCCAGCCTACTGGACCTGCTGAGGGGCGGTAACTTAGAGCAACTGGTGACTGGTGCAACTCACCAGGCTGGCCATACCCTTGATGGTATTTTCTCTAACAACTCTCAGCTGTTATTCACCAGCATCCTCCCTCTGGTTTGGTCTGATCATATGGCGGTACTTTTTAAGCTTATCTTGCCTGACCGCACGGCCCTAAAATCATCAACTAAATATTTAGAAAAAGAGCGTGGAACAAAATAGAATCAGGGGAGCTACAGCAATTATTAACTTCAACTTCCACCCCAACCCCCAGGGATCTTGATGAGGCTACCAGAGCCTACACTAATTGGTTAGAAGATGCGGGAAACAAGTTAGCACCCAAAAAAACTTCTTCACCATACCAGGCAGCAACCGTCCTCCCCTTGGTATTCTCAGGAACTTGGACTCCAAAAATTGGCTTGTAAACATCTGGAAAGAAACTGGAGGAAGGAATACAAGGAAAAGGATAAATGGGAATACAAACTAAGTCTTGTTCAATACAAACAGCTACTTCAAAGAACGAAACAAGAGTACTATTCAAATAAAATCAAACTGGCCAAAAACTCTCCCAAAGAGCTGTTTAAAATTGTAAATACACTTGCCCTTGCAAAGTCTCCCATTATCCCCTCTAGCCAAGACCTGTGTAATAAAGTGGCCAATTTCTTTTGATAAAGTTAACGGCATTTTCCAAACGTTCTCACATTCTACAGTAACTACATCGACTAAGTGCATAAATGGTCATTTGGGAGAAATAAAAGACGCCCCTCTTTTTGACCAATTCATCTCTTTAACGGAATCTGACACTCTCAACCTTCTCACTAAAGTTAAGTCAGGCTCTCCCTACGATCCATGCCCACCAGCCGTAGTCAAATTGGTGGCAGAACTGGTGTCATGTAAACTGACTTCCATTTTTAACACAATGTACCGGGAAGGATATTTTCCAATAGATTGGAAACAGGTATCAATCTTGCCCCTGTTGAAGAAACCTAATCTGGATGCCAAGGACCCAAATAATTTCAGACCCATTTCCAGATTACCACTACCGGCAAAAATCATTGAAAGAAATATGAACTCTCAACTTAACCAGTTTTTGCAAAAATCTCAAGCATTGAATCCAACTCAATATGGTTTTAGAGAGAGCCACAGTACGGAAACGGCGCTCCTCAAATCCACAGAAGAAATTAGGACTATTCTTGACCAGGAGGAAATGCTGTATTGATCATGTTAGATCTGTCTGCAGCATTCGATACGGTCCACCATGCTTTGCTGATGGACCGTCTGGACAAGATAGGAGTCAAGGGCACTGCCTGGAAGCTGCTTAAATCCTTTCTTTCGGACAGAACACAAACGGTGGCCCTTGACAAATTTGAAGCAGAGTCTTTTTCCTTACCATGTGGGGTGCCACAGGGGTCATCACTTAGGGGCCGATTCCATTTTCTCGGCCGGTAGGGCTCCGAATCGGATTCGGCTTAACCGGATCCGATTCGGAGCCCTATTTCCCGACCGATTCGTACGCGCGTCCGGGCGAGCGAGTACGATGCGTGATTCGCCGACCGACTCGTCCGGGCGTCCCGACCACTCTGACCGACTCGATCCCGGGTCGAACCGCACCGACCGACTTCGCACGGACACGACTCGCACCGCGCAATGGAGACGTTCCCCGGCCGGGTAAGTACGATGCGCGCCGCGAGCAGTCCGACCGAGCCGCGCACTCCGGCTCGAAAGAGCTGTTGGAGCCGTACTTTGGGGGTCCGTGTCGGTACGTGTACGTGTGCGTGTACGGCGCGAATCGCTTCGCCGCGTACACGCTGTAGGGGGCGCACTTGTCCTCATCGCACCCATTGAGTCAATGGGAGCCCGCGTACGCGTTGTACGACAGGCTCCCATTGACTTCAATGGGAGTCCGACCGACTCGAGTCCGATGGCATACGTGCGCATCGTACTCGTTCGGTCGGACTGCACGGGTCCGATTCGGTCGGAAATCTCTCCGGGTCCGGCTCGGTCGGAGAGATTTCCGGCCCGAATCGGAATCGGCCCCTCAGTCCGACGTTATTTAATGTTTATGTGTCCTCCTTGGCTCCTTTAATTGAATCCTTTGGATTCAATTTGACGTCATATGCGGATGACACACAAATTGTGGTGACTATACTGCCAGAAGCGATCCAAGAAACTGCATCGAGATTGCAAAACTGCATGAAGGCCATAGGCACATGGATGGCCCATAATTGCCTAAAACTTAACTCCACAAAAACGGAGGTTATATTGTTTGGTAATAATCCTAACTTCTGGACCCCTAGGTGCTGGCCGGAAACGTCAGGCCCGCTCCCAAACCCGATTAGTAAGGTGAAGAACTTGGGAGTGTGGATAGACGATAAACTTAGCTTTAGGGACCAGGTGAATAAAGTGGTTTCTTTAACATCATACACCCTTAGATCATGCAAAAAAATAATGCCATTCTTACCTAAAGAGGCGCAACAAACAGTGGTCACTGCGCTAATAATGTCAAGATTGGACTATTGCAATAGCTTATATCTTAAGATCCATGAAGGATCACTGAACAAACTACAAATCCTTCAAAATGCTGCAGCCAGACTTATTACAGGCACATCAAAGTCTGAATCGATCTCAGCCAAAATAAAAGAGCTCCATTGGCTTCCGGTCAGGAAGCGTTCTCAGTTCAAGGCGCTATGTCTGGTCTTTAGAGCCTTACATGGAACTGGGCCGGACTTTCTAAAATAAAAATTTCGCAGGTATATACCTAAAAGAGCTTTGCGGTCTTCTGATGCTAATCTAGTGGTGGTGCCCTGGGTAAAAAAGGTTAACTGGGGCGGCCGAAGTTTTGTTGCCAATGCGGCCAAAGCATGGAATGACCTCCCACCCCACTTGAGAAGCATGAATAATCTCCTAGTCTTCCGTAAGGCATTAAAAACATGGCTTATCTCTAAATAAACCTGCCTAGAACTTTACCGACGTAGTTTCAGCCAGGACTTCACACAGCGCCAGGACACCTTCGGGTAACAGTTTGCGCTATATAAGTCCCAATAACATTAACATTAACATTAACATTAACATAAGTGAAGTCTCATTTTATTTAACATCTATTCATAGCATTGAGGAGCCTTTTACTGAATTAATCACCTTGGGCTCTGCATCTGGTATAATGGAATTCCCTACTTCATGTGAACGCAGCTCCAAGGGTCTAAAAGGGTTCCAAAAGGGCACCAGCGCAGGGGAAAAGGCAGAAATGAGCCGTATTGCCTTAAATACGGCGCATTCCTGGCCTTTCCCTATCAAGCAGTGCAGTGCAGCAAGGTGACTTGCTGCACTGCATGACTTTCTCATAAATTAGCCTGATAGTGTACTGTCTTAGCTTCACCCCTATTTTTTTTTATTTTAGGTAGACACCTAATTTTGGACCTACAGGCTTGGGAAATACTCCAGTAAACTGGAATTTACTATAAAGCCTACCAGTTGAGCCTTCTGAGGAGTACATGCTACACCCTCTTGCATGCTAAGATCTATCTTGCACAATGGTGTTCGACAGGATTGAGAAAACTTACAGAATGGACTGGCCTATACAATGGATTTAGTCACCTAGAAAAAAGTTACTTACCTTTTCAGAAAAGCTCTTTTCTTGCTTTAACAGTCTATTTGCTGGATCCCTGTAACCTTTTTCGGACTTTGGTGGAGCCCCATCCATTCATTAGGTTTAAGAGGAAGTGGTAATTATGCTAGCCCATGTCAGTGGACTTTAGTAGAATAGATGTTGCAAAGCTACTTCAAGCTCTAAGGTTAGTTTCTCACATAACACATGAAACCTGAAAACAACATTAGCTGTCATTGAAAGATATCAAAAGACACACAATTGATGGACGGAATGCAGAACAAATCAAAATATTCACCCCCAGTCCAGACATCCGGGTTAAATCCATCATTCTTTTGCTCACTATGGCACACCAGTTTAGACCTGGCCATATGCAAATCAGTCTTGACCCTGTGCCTCATGGGAACAGTAGAGCCCGAACTGCCAAGCCAGGTCCTCCCTGGACCGGAAACAAGCATCCTAGGATCAGTTTCGGTGTTTCACCCCTCATCAGCCAGGATAGCTTGAATCCAGTGGCACCGTGATCATGGGACCCATGTCTGGGCATACCCGGCGCACTTGGGGTGAGAAAGCAGAAGACACACAATTGTTGGATGAAATGCAGAACAAATCAAAACATTCACCCCCAGTCAAGAGATCTGGGTTAAATCCATCATTCTTTTGCTCACCATGCCACCCCAGTTTAAACCTGGCCATATGCAAATCAGTCTTGACCCTGTGCCTCATGGGAACAGTCCAGCCCGAACTGCCAAGCCAGGTCCTCCCTGGACCGGAAACAAGCACCGTCGGACTGGTTTCGGGGTTTCACCCCTCATCAGCCAGGATAGCTTGAATCCAGTCGCACAATGAGCCCGGGACCCACATCTGGGCATATCCGGCGCACTTGGGGCGAGAAAGCAAAAGACACACAATTGATGGACGGAATGCAGAACAAATCAAAACATTCACCCCCAGTCAAGAGATCTGGGTTAAATCCATCATTCTTTTGCTCACCATGCAACCCCAGTTCACACCTGGCCATATGCAAATCAGTCTTGACCCTGTGCCTCATGGGAACAGTCCAGCCCGAACTGCCAAGTCAGATCCTCCCTGGACCGGAAACAAGCATCCTAGGACCGGTTTCAGGGTTTCACCCCTCATCAGCCAGGATAGCTTGAATCCAGTCTTACAGTGAGCCACTGGATATCTTTCACATATATTGAAAGATATGACATATGCATTGAACAGTTGTTCAGAAGACAATACATAAACAAATAAAAGAATGTGTATATAGTTTAAAAAATAGTGTTGAAATATTAGCATGTTTTCAGAGTTTAGATTGCACAAAGGGTTAGGGACATCGGTACCATAAACAGATTCAGATCCACAAAAAGAGAGTCTCTGAGTCAAGCTACAATAATTTTTTTGTACTGGGTAGGAGGCAGCATGGTGAAAGTCATTTGGGAGACAATTCCTAAGTGTAAATGTATTAGTAGCAAACTAATATTTCACTGAGGACCTTTTCTTGAAATGTAGGGGAAGATTTACAAGCCCCTTGCGACACTTTTGCACCGCACTTGTGTCACTTTTGTGATGCAGCGGCGGTGTAAACAATGTGCCACGTTGCGACACATTTACAACGTGACACATCTAGGGAGATGCGTCACGTTGTAAAGCCCTGCGACACATTATACCTGCGTCAGGTATAATGTATGCAGGGTGGGCGTTCTGATGCCAGATAGCCTCGTAAAAGTGACGCAGGAAATCTACAAGATTTCACTGCGCCACTTCTAAGACACCACTGAGTCAAAACCTTACTCCTGCTAGAAGCAGGCATAAGGAGTGATGCAGCACAATAGGTATAGGCGTTCCTGAGCATTGCTGGAGTTGCGTCACGCTTGTGACACGACTCCAGCAATGCGTGACCTTTGCGCCAACAGATGCGTGACGCATCTGTCAATCCTTGCGCCATGGTGCGCCGCATTGTAAATGCGACGCATCCATGGTGGCGCAAGTGTTTTTTTGCGTGATGCAAGTAGACTGATGCATCTCTGCTATGATGCAGAGATGCGTCAGTTTCTAGTAAATCTGCCCCTTAGTGTTTTGAGGATAGATTTACTTCTTGTGCGTCTGTTCCTTCCAGCAATGGTCATTTTTAGGTCGAGCCTAGCCGCAGCACGCATGCGCTGCTTGCTCTGCCTGACTGCTGTAGTAGAGTATGGGAGAGAAGCCGCACCCACTCTCCTCCCATATTTGTCATTGGCTTTGTCATTGTCTTTTGTAAATGCTGCCTTCGGATTGGTTGATAGGCTGTTTAGTCCCTCCTTAGTACGGCCTTGTCTTCATTTGTACCCTCCCATGGCAACTGGCCCCTTTACTTCGGTTGTTACACGGGACCTGTTATTTAGTCTGTAAGCACTATTTACTTTATTGAGTTTCTCTTACTGCAGGCCGGACATGCGCTGCTTCAGCTGAAGCCGCTTGTGTTTTTTTAAGCAGCATGGGTGCCCCCGTAACATGGGCGCCTGCTTTCAATCACTTTAACCCGGCATTATCTCATGTCTGTTTCAACCCCCCAACTAAAATGGATTTAGAAATGATTAGTGAATTAAGTCATGTGAATTCCAGGTAGCACATAATCCTGTGCTAATGGGCTGAAGCTGACAACATCACATCTGTGTTACATGTCATCTGTACTAAACCCACCTGACGGGTTGTTTTCAAAATCCTATTTTATTAACAACACCACCCCCATCAATACCACCACCTCCACCAATACCACCACCTCCACCAATACCACCACCACCAATACCACCACCACCACCAATACCACCACCAATACCATCACCATCGCCAATACCACCACCAATACCACCACCACCAATACCACCAACAATACCACAACCACCCATACCACCACCACCAATACCACCACCACCAATACCACCACCAATACCACCATCAATACCACCACCACCAATACCACCACCTCCACCAATACCACCACCACCAACACCACCACCAATACCACCACCACCAATACCACCAATACATCACCACCAATACCACCACCAATACCACCACCGCCAATATCACCACCACCAATAACAACACCACCAATACCACCACCAATACCACTACCACCAATACCACCACCAATACCATCACCACCAATACCACCACCACCACCAATACCACCACAAATACCACCAATACCACCACCACCAATACCACCAATACCACCAATACCACCACCAATACCACAACCACCACCAATACCACCACCACCACCAATATCACCAATACCACCCCCACCACCAATACCACCACCAGAACCACCACCAATACCACCACTAATACCACCACCAATACCACCACCAATACCACCAACACCAATACCACCACCACCAATACCACCACCAATACCACCACCAATACCAATACCACCACCACCAATACCACTATCACCACCACCAATACCATTACCACCACCACCAATATCACCACAACCAATACCACTACCACCACCACCACCAATACCAATACCACCACCACCACCAATACCACCACCACCACCAATACCACCACCACCACTACCACCAATACCACCACCACCAATACCACCACCAATACCACCACCACCACCAAACCACCAATACCACCACCGCCAATACCACCACCAATACCAATACCACCACCACCAATACCACCACCACCACTAATACCACCACCACCAATACCACCACCACCACCAATAATACTACCACCAATACCACCACCAGCACCACTACCACCACCAATACCACCACCACCAATAACACCACCACCACCAATACCACCAATACCACCCCCACCACCAATACCACCCCCACCAACAGCACCACCACCAATACCACCACCACCACCAATACCACCACCACCAATACCACCACCACCAATACCACCACCTCCACCAATACCACCGCCACCACCAATACCACCACCACAATCAATACCACCACCTCCACCACCACCAATACCACCACCAACACCACCACCAACACCACCACCAATACAACCACCAATACCACCACCACCAATACCACCACCACCAATACTACCACCACCAATACCACCACCACCAATACCACCACCACCACCAATACCACCACCACCAATACCACCACCAATACCACTACCACCAATACCACCACCACCAATACCACCACCACCAATCCAATACCACCAATACCACCACCAATACCAATACCACCAATACCACCACCACCAATGCCAATACCACCACCACCACCAATACCACCACCAATGCCACCACCATCACTAATACCACCACCACCAATACCACCACCACCAATACCACCACCACCACCAATACCACCACCACCACCAATACCACCCCCACCAATACCAATACCACCACTACCGCTACCACCAATACCACCACCACCAATACCACCACCACCAATACCACCATCACCAACAATACCACCATCACCAATACCACCACCACCAATACCACCACCACCAATACCACCACTAATACCACCAATATCACCACCACCAATACCACCACCACCAATACCACCACCAATACCACCACCACCATCAATACCACCAACAATAAATTCCCCCACACCAATTCCACCACCACCAATACCACCACCACCAATACCACCACCAATACCACCACCACCACCAATACCACCACCAATAAATACCACCACCACCAATACCACCACCAATACCAATACCACCACCACCACCAATACCAATACCACCAATACCACCACCACCAATACCACCACAAATACCCCACCACCAATACTACCACCACCACCAATACCACCAAAACCACCACCACCACCAATACCACCACCACCAATACCACCAATTCCACCAATACCACCACCACCAATACCACCACCACCACCAATACCACCACCACCAATACCCCACCACCAATACCACCACCACCACCAATACCACCACCAGTACCACCACCAATACCACCAACAGTACCACCACCACCAGTACCACCACCACCAATACCACCACCAATACCAATACCACCACCACCAATACCAATACCACCACCACCAATACCAATACCGCCACCACCAATACCAATACCAGTACCACCACCACCATCAATACCACTACCAATACAAATACCACCACCAGCAATACCAATACCACCACTACCAATACCACCACCACCACCAATACCACCAATGCCACCACCACCAATACCACCACCACCAATACCAATACCACCACCTCAGCACCTCTCGCTCACTAGTAATAGCAGGGGCACTGTTTGAGGCTGGAGCTGCAGCCGAGACCATCCCTCCCTCCCTCCATGCCTGCCATAAAGCACAGCCCGCCCTGCTCCAGGAGGTGAAGCCATGGCCCTACTACAGCTGGAGTGTTTTTTATTAGGCCAAAGAGAGCAATGACATTACGCATTGCCACACTGCACACTCAAATCATGGAGAGGGCAGGAAATACCCCCTCCCGCTTTTCCTCCTGAGCCACGACAGTGTAATCACAGAGCGAAAGGTGTTGGAGCGTTTTGTTAGTGTTTATAGATCGGATTGTATGTAACTCTCACTTCACACTTTGTGTCTGTGTAATTTACAACACTAACACATCTTCTTCACAGCACTAATTATCACTACTTTGAAGACCTCGCAGGCCGTTCTCTTCCTCTGATATTTACAATCTAACAAGCGGTCGAGAAGGCCCTTTATTGCAATGCAATAGGTCTCGCATTTGCGAGAATTTAAGCTATTAGTATTGTAAATGATAATGCCTTTTATTTATGTTTTAAAACCCAAAACATAAATAAAAGGCATTGTCATTTACAATGCCAATAGCTCAAACTCGCGTGAATGTGAGACCTATTGCATTGCAAATGCTTGTTTATGACGTGCCCGCATTTATTACACTGTAAGTGTGAAAGGTGCTCTTTAGTGTGTCAGGAAGCAGGGCTTGAAGTATTGCTTACTGCTACAGGGAGCGGTACTTTAAACCCTCTCGCAGTTAGTCTTTCCCAGGAAAGGAATGCCTGGCGGGCCCTGCGGGGTGTTAATATTATCTAGACTGTGGCTTTGCATGCATGTGGAATGCACCACGCAACAGTCTCCTGAGGACAAACTACATTTCCCAGCAGGACATGAACCCCCACATAGTTTGGAGATGGGACCATCATAGATATTTGGGTATAACTTCTCTCGTGGCCCACAGCATCTTTGCTCAGTTATAGTGAAACAGTGTTGCTGCAGCCAGGACCTTCTTACGCCGATATAGGGTTTTCTGTGCTAAAGACCAGTTGCTTCCTTGGATTGTACTGAAAGACATTGAGAATACAGAGAAGTATTTCTGAAAGTTGTATCGTTAATGGAAACAAAGTTTGAACTAGTTTAAGATTGATATAAACTCTTATGACACTGACTTATTTACATTTCACTTGATGGAACAGGAAGGACTATCAAGCAAGGGTATCTATTCATTTTATGTATGTGTCAAAGCAAATATATGAGAGATCTAGTATGTATACTTGAATTGTTAGAGAAGGAATAGCTGAATATGTATAATTTGTTACTTATCTTGCAGCGATGCACGAGCCAAGTACAAACTTTACGACCTAGAATTCATTTTCCACAGAGGGTCATAGTGACAAAGCTTGAGGTAGTTATTTACAGGGACACGTGTTTAGTGAACATAAGTTTAAGTCACTCATTATTTTTATGTTTAGTTTCAGGGCTTACAAGTTCCACACCAAATTACACAGAATTAGTTAGAGATATTGCCAAGGTATATCCATTCACTATGTCAGTTAAGTGCAGAGAATTTTCATGGCACAGTACCACCTGATCTTCTGTCATCAAACCCTTGTTTTTGTTTTCAAAGGTCCAAGGCAGCCCTTGATTCAATAGACTTTTCGGATAAAAAAAGATCTTTGTGCTCAGCGACCTAGTCACAGACTGGTTCACGAGATTCAAAGAAATGCAATTTTGAATTAAAGATGACCTTCAGTTTGTGATTGTAAAGAAACAATTAGTACATTAGCATCACCAAAACTTTTCCTTGATTTGCTCAAAGTATTATAGTGTTTCTGGTCCAGCCTGTTGCAGTTGAGGAAAATCATTATGCGACCAGACTCAAATAGTACATTCTCTGCCTGCAAATTGCCCACATCTCAGCCTTTGTAATAGAAGATTCTGACAACAAGTGGCCTCAGCAGCGCCATGAGCAGGACCCAATCATCAGTATTCTATGCGCCTACTCACCTATGAAACATATCGACAGCTCCTTGGCTGGCAGTCAGGTGCACAACCATGACTCCAAGGATCACCCTGGGGGTGAATCCAGGATTCCCATTATAGGGGGTTTCTTCTGACAGTGCTCTCCACATCCTACACTTGATTCTCCAGGGTCTTCCACATGTCAATCAAATGCCACTGCGGGTTTCAGCTCCTTCATGGATTCCTCCAACTTGTATACTCTTCTCTCTCCGCTTCAGGCACTCTGCCTACCGATTTGCAAAGATTCTGTCACAAAAGCACTACGGGCAGATTTACAACTTCTGGCGCATCCCTGCAAATCAGCAGGAATGCGCCAGGAAAGATGCGTCACGCAAAACTACCCGTGCGCCCCCATGGATGCGCCGCATTTATAATGCGGCGCGCCGTACGTATAGGCAGATGCGTGACGTATCTGCCGGCGTAAGTTTGGCGCAGTGCGAGAGTCGTGTCGCGCGCGCGACCCAACTCCAGCACTGTTCCAACCCGGCCTATCTCCAACATGCTGCGTCACGCCTTACGCCTGCTTCAAGCAGGTGTAAGGTTTTGACGCAGCGGCGTCGGAAAAGTGACTGAGTGGAATCTTGTAGATTTCATTCAGGCACTTTTCCGAGGCTTTACTGCGCCGGAGCCCCCCCCCTGCGCCGGAACGCCCACATGAAACCTGACGCAGGTTTCATTTGGCGCAGTGCTTTACAACGTGACGCATCTCCCTAGATGCGTCACGTTGTAAATAGGGCGCAACGTGGCGCATGGTTTACGCCGCTGCTGCGTCACAGAAGTGACGCAACGGCGGCGCAAAAGTGGCGCAAGGGGCTCGTAAATCTGCCCCTACATCTGTGCCTACATTCCCATGCATTTTTGCATCTAGCGAGATGACAACTGCCAAAGACAGTGTACAGCCACAACTCTGCCAGCAGTTGCCACAGCTTGTTCACTTTTAGGAGCGCCATCAGTAGGCGTCTTTGCATGAGTAAATTTGTGATATTTACTCTGGTTGGGGATGGGATCACGTTTGTCTTTTTCCATTGCTGAAAGTAGAATGCTTGGTCAGCCAATGTTGGAGGAGGATTCAGATAGATTAACAGAATGCACTTGCAAGAGCAGCAGTTTTCCAAGGCAGGTGTAGAACTTGAGAGACTGCAACATAGGATTTGCCAAAATACACCCCTACCCCCACGGGATTATGTTACCATCAATGTCCAGGACCACAGCATTCCAAGCCCTCACAATACCTTTTAGTCCACCTGTGCTTCCAACATAGAAGATTCAGAGGAGTGGGAGGAGCAATACAGTGCCTAGACACCTAGGCATAGTCACAGCTGCCACAACAGCGAAACTGTAGACAGAGGGGGTCACAATAAGGCTGGTCAATGATCCAGTTTCATCCAGGGGACGGGACGGGGAGAAAATGAATAAAGGTGCAGGCTTTTCATTAAGGACCTCTCATTTACCTCAGAGACGTGTGGCAAACCTTCCCCTGGTAATACGACACATTAATCAGTCCAGGACACGTGGTCCCCAGTGACATCACTGAACCACCAGACAGCAGGAAGCGTCAGGCTGCTTATAATCCCAGCTGCTCCCTTGCTTATGATTCAACGCCTCTTTCCCATGGTACAGCGGCCTCTCTACCCAGACAAGGCTCACACCTCCATACACAGTTATCTAAACTGGTCTGTTGCATTACACAGCTCCCACAGCACAACCCAGGCGGGGCCCTGCTGGGGAACACACAGCTCTGTCTCAACCAGCGCCCAGCCTTATCTTCCTGCCATGGCTGTCGGTGCTGTCGTCTTCTACTTGCCATTCAAAAGCCCAAAGTGGGTCAACCCCTGATGGGCGCCCCTCTGGACTACACCCTCTACAGGGGCTTTCTTCCATAACAGGGAAATCACCGCATCTTCTGCTCTTATTGGATGCCGGAATGTGACACTATATTAGCAAATGTTTAAAAAATACGGGGGCATATTAGCAAGACCCACGTTAAAGTTATCGCCGTTTTAGCGGCAGGAAACTGCCGCTAAAACGGCGATAATGGGCTTGCTAATATGCGTTATGGAATTCAATAGAAGCCCAGGTTAGATGTCCTGCACATCTAACCTGGGCTTCTATTGGAATTCTATAACGCATATTAGCAAGCCCATTATCGCCGTTTTAGCGGCAGTTTCCTGCCGCTAAAACGGCGATAATTTTAACGTGGGTCTTGCTAATATGCCCCACGGTCTAATAAATATATAGAAGTCACGCTCGTAAAATATCGACCCCCTGCTCCTCTGTAGACTGTATTTTTGAATGCTTTTAAATGGCGATAAATATTCACCATTTCCATCCCTCATTTGCTACACATTAAACTACTGGTGGTATCATTCCCAAAAGAAATCTTGACTCCTGCAGTACTCTGTGACATTGCAAAAAAAAAAAGAAAATAAGAGATCCTCAGCTGGAATCAATCATGCCATTTCACCAGGCCTGACTCCGCTTTTAACGTCTTTATATTTAAAATCGAAGCACAGAGCGACCGCAGCGCATGTACAGGCGGGAGCCATCAAACTAAAGTAATCGCTGCCCTTTCTCGCATGCAGCAGCCCCCGAGTTCTGCTAAACGAGGAGGGATAAAGGAATCTTTTCTTACTGTCCTGAAAGAGCTTTTCAAAACCTTAAACGCTCCACCATTTAAATTTTCCCTGCACCTCCAGAGTTTTCTGTTTGTAAAGATTTAAGTCATCTATATGCATGAGCGGCCTGAACTCCAAGCCATACGAGAAATCGCGCAATTCAAATAATGTTCTAACCTGTAAACGCTCTTACATTTTGCACAGTGGGGTCATGGAACCAATTCTACAAACTTCAGAATTAAAACTTGCACTGGTAGCTCTGTACAGTATAGCAAGCAACCTAAGCATTTTGAAATCTAAGCAGCTTGTTATGAGTGACGCGGTAATAGCCAGCTTATATCGCTAAATATCGCACGTGGAGGTCTTTGCTGAGTGTGGTATTAAGTCACAGAATAAGGGCCAACTCAAATAAGCGCCTGAATCTTCTGACGTCAACTCTGTGTTGGGTGACACCACAGAGGACACCACAGATGAACCGAGCATGCATGCTGTTGCAATTTACACCAATGTGTCAGTGGGGTAACATAATCTTAGCCTCCCCTCCCAATGCACTGTAAGGGGGCCCCCTACAATCCTCTGGCCTCGCGCTGTTTTAAACACCTTGCCCTTGCAACCTACCTCCAACATATCAGCAGGATTTTCAGGGATTCAATTAGCTTCAAGGAAGCCAACGTGTTCTGTAGGCAGGGAGACATCACCGCGTATGAAAAAACATTTTAGATGTTGTTAATTCACAAAATTGGGGTTCCAGAACTAAAAATTCTTTGTGATATGGAGAGATCCCAGGGCACAGACATAGCATCATAAGCATATTAAAGATAACAGTGAGCAAAAATGCTGCCTATGTGCTATTGAAAAGTCAATTCGCAGAGCACCAATGGACGTTGTTACTGGTATTTTATCTTTAATATTTCTCAATTCCATCATATTCTGAGTCTATGTTTCAATCAATCAATCAATCAATCAATAAACTTTACTCGGAGGCATAATATGCGGGGCAAGATGGAGTCCGAGTGAATCCACCGCTCTAACATCTCCTGCAGCAGGATCTCCAGCCCTCGAGTTAGCCGACCAAATGGCGAAGTAAACATGTGAGGATTGTCGGAGCAAGTTGTGCTTGGTGAGGCGTTTTGGGTCCCGGCTGCCCAGTGGACCGGCGGCGCTGGCTGATTGTTCGGAGGTCGACTGTTTGCCTACAGTTTCTCAGCGGGGGCGTCCTTTGACTGCAATGGCGGGACGCGGTGGCAAAGGTGCTATACAATGGGCTGCCCTCCCGGCTCCTTCTTCATTGACGATAACTGCCCAGCCTCCCCCACGGCTTGAGACAGCGAGAGAGAGTCGGACCAGCGGCAAGAAGGGTGACGTTCGAACTGGTAAGGGGGATAAGTTGGAGACTGTGAAAAAAGCGCCCCAGAGGCCTTCCCAGGATGTGGAACAGTCCCAACCCCTAATCACGAAATTATTTTGCACTTCTGTAGTTGGTTGTTTGCTTCCTGATGGTCAGGAGAGGGGGGCTGGAACTCAACTTGCTAACAAGTCTAACGCTGTCAGCGAGAAGCTTAATACCTCGCTGGTAAATCCCTTATCAGAAGGGTGCAAGGATTTAGGGGATGCTGTGGAAACTGAATCTGGCATGTTATTACAAACTAATGTAGAGTCCATTTTAGAAGCTTCATTTAAGGAAGAAGAGCCTGTCCTCCACCTAGGACGCTCGAAGGGAAATGACTGTCTCGGCAAGCGATGCAGTAACACCCAGAGCGGTGGTCCCTCTGGTTGACATAACCACCAAGAGCAAAATAGTGATTACCCCTCAAGGTCGAGCTATGTCCCCCAATGTGACTGAGAAATGTTACTCCTTGACGGATGAGTTAGATATCTCTGATGCTAGTATATCAGCTTTCAGCATAGAGGGGGAGCTAACTGAAACAGCAGCTCTGGGCCAGAAGATCTAGTAAACCCCCAGTGGTAAAGAAAATCTCTCTCTATAAAAGTGAGAAAGAAAGAGAAGAGCCTACGGGGAACATCTGAAGGAGGCAGTATGGGGGATCTGAAGTGGGATTACTCCGCCATACAGCTCGCTGCCCCAGAGGAAGGAGGAGGTAAACATGGAAGAGACCTGGCGGGGTCTGCTATGGCAAGTGCTGGTGATACATCAGAGACTGGAAATCTGAGAGATCCCTCTCTCGCAATGGTTCTTCAATCTATTAAAAACTTTCAGGAGGAAGTCAAAAGTGATATTCGGAGAGCTTGACTTGCTGCTTAAATATTGCAGGGCGCCGTTAGGAAAGTGGGCAGAACCTGCTCTGACATGGCTGAGAGAATAGCGGCTGTTGAAACCCGGACAGAGAGCCTTGAAACAGAAGTGGTGGCCCTAAAATCTCAGGGTGTAACTCAAGAGGGGCTAGTCAAGGATATGATGTGGAAAATTAAAGCGCAAGAAAACGGGCAACACCGTAACAACTTATGATTTTTGGGAATAGCAGAAGGGGTTGAGGGGAACGATGCTAGAAAGTATATGGTTTCCCTTCTAAGTGGCGCTTTTCCTGAGTTAGTTACATGGGATTGGGACAAGGAAATCCAGCGGGTTCACAAGTTCCCTTTAATGCTGTCCAAACGTGCCCCTAAAACCCCAGATCGGCCACAGGCAATGCTGGTTTATTTTGGTAACTTTCTGCAACAACAAACCCTCTATGATCTGGCCCATCCTACTGCCAAGAGAGCATGATGGAGTGACTTTATTTACCAGACCGGATTTTGCTCATGCTACCGTTGAACAAAGGTGGTGTATAAGGCAGCTCTTTGCTCCATTCCAACAACTGGGAGCTGAAGTATATCTCCAGAATCCGGCTCGACTGAAGATTGTTTTAGGGGGAAACATGTAGATTTACCTCAGAAATTCAGGCTCAGGCATTTTTAAAGCATATCACGGGCAGGCCTGGGAATGGGGTTCGATGGATCATAGTATTTCATATGATTACGGTGTCACTATTTGTGGGAGGGGATGAAAGGACAGCATGAAGGGTGGTGTGTTAATTGGCAGTTTCCTCGTTTAGTCTGTTGGTTGGCAATCTGGTGAATGATCAGTTCAAATTTCTATTTTGGGTGGCTGGAGAGAAGTGCTGGAGGAGTGACGGGGGTGGGATTGTTTCGGATGACATCATCCTGGCTCAGGTTGAGCCCAGTTGCCTTTGTTATTGGTGGTGGGTGGGGGTTGTGTGTGGATGCGAGGGGTGGGGGGTTAGTTCGGTGGGAGGGTACACATGCTGGTGGGAGTGGTTTTTGTCGTACAGCTCTTTTCATTTACAATATATTTGGCCCTAGAAGCATTAATATATTTTTCTCCAAGGAATGGTTAAACTACGTATAGCCACTATTAATTTCAGTGGCCTTAATGACCCCAAGAAAAGGCAGAATATGCAGCAGGATTACAATTGCTAACTGCCGATATTGTATGTATCCAGGAGACTCATATTGAAGGTGCCCAACTTCATCTCCTTAATTCAATGGGATATAGGCTGGTTGGGGGGACAATACAGAATACCCGGACATGCGGGGTGGCTATTTTGGTGCGCAGTATCAGCCTACAATTCACTCGTATGCTAGCCCATAAATTTGGTGGATGGGTTATAGCTGAATGCCTGTTATGTACTGGGGGAACACTTACTATATGCTCAATTTATGGCAGAATTGTAGATGACCCAGGTGTGTTTGAGCAAGTGACCAGAAAACGTTCAGAGTGGCCTCTCCGAGTTATTCTCTGTGGGGACTTTAACGTTAATATACCTGCTAATTGGGCACTGAACTCGGAAGCCGACTGGGTCTATACCGGGAGGAAACCTAAGGTATTCCGTGCTCTGAGGGCTTTATGTAAAGATCAGGGTTTGATTGATGTATGGAATTGGCAAAGGCCGTCAGATTCAGGAAATACTTTTTTCTCTATACCACATAGTGTTCATGCCCGATTAGATTATGTGTTTGTCTCTTATTCGCTACTTCATAACTGCTCAATAGAGAAAACTCCTTGTATACTTTCAGACCACAATCCTTTAGTGGTTGAAATTAAGGGGGAAGGCTTTAAGCCTGAGGAACAATCTTGGAGCTTTGAGTGAGCCTTACTAGTTAATGAGGATTGTTGTAATCACATACAGAATTGGATCCCCATCTTTTTAAAAGACAATTTAGGGAGTGCAACAATAGACATTGTATGGGATGCCTTGAAAGCTGGTATATGGGGGGAAACTCCTAGATTCTCTCTGAACCTTAATAGGAAAGGCCAACAGTTATGTGATCTACAAGTTGGGCTGGCTCAAGCCGAAGAGGATTTTGTTAGGGCTTTACAACAGGGGGGCGATCTGGGGGAAGCCACACAAAGGTGGCACTGTCTAAATCTGCTATTTTAGGAATTATGGCTAAAAAGGCTGCCAATAAGCTCACTGTTTGGAAGGAGAAATCATATGAGCAGCGAGCAGATCAGACACCATCTGGCCATCCGAACTAGGCAAAGAAGCAAGCAAAATTTAATCCGTGAGATTCGGGATCCAATTATGGGGCTAACCTCGTATCCAGATAATATCAGAAAGTAATTCCATCAATACTATCAAACCCTTTATCGGGACGATCTAAAGGGGAGCGCCAGGGTGATTAATGAATACTTAGACTCAATCCCTTGTAACCAATTTTCTTTACAAGAACAGCAGCAGTTAGAAGATCCCCCACAGTGGATAGAAATTCCACTAGGCATGAATAGTCTCCCAAGTGGCAAAGCTACTGGTATAGATAGTATACCTATTGAATTCTACAGGATATTTGTCCAACAACTTAAGGAGTGCATGACCCAACTGTTTGACCATGTGTTTAAGGGAGGTTGGCCTCCGAGCTCTTGGTCCTCTGCAAAAATTGTGGTATTCTCTAAAACAAAATAAACCAATAGCGGAACTTAGTTCATATCGTCCGATCACCCTTCTAAATAGTGATTGCAAAATATACTCGAAAGATCTTTGCCTCTTGCCTAGCGTCAATTATCCATAAGGTAGTATCAGCCCGGCTGCATGTATTCATTCCAGGAAGGGGGAAAATTGACCACGTAAGGAGAGTGATCTCGCTTTTCGATGCCACCACTATTACAAGGGATCCGAAGGCACTCATTCTGCGTGATGCGGAAAAAGCCTTTAACAGGGTCACCTGGCAATTTTTATGGGCAGCCCTGTTGAGGGTGGGTGTCAAGGAGGGTTTTATGCAAGCAGTTAAGATGCTATATTACCATCTGGTGGCCAGGGTTTTTGTGAATGAGGCATTGTTGGACCCATTTTTAATAACCTGAGAGACTCGACAAGGATGTTTGAGCTCCCTGATGCTGTTTGCATCTATATTGACCCTCTGATATGTAGGCTTGAAAGCAACAGAGTTATTTTACCAATTCAGACATAAGGGTGGGAAACAAGTGTATTAGCTTATACTGATTATTTCGCCCTTGCGACTACAGACCTCTTGAATGCTCTCAAGGAAGTAGAAGAGGATTCGGAGAGATTTGGGAAACTCTCTGGTTATGCCCCTAACCAAAATAAAACACAGGTGGTTGTTAATGAGAATATAACTATACAAGACGAAAGAGTGGCAAAGAAAGCAACCTATCTGGGAGTTAAAATCTCCCCAGAATTAGATAACATAGTTAAGGACAATATAGAACCCCTCTTAAGCAACACTAAACAGGATCCATTAAGACTGAATAATCTTCATCTATCAATTGTTGGTTGATGCAATATTGTTAAAATGCTTTTTTCCCAAGATTTTTTTTTTCCGAGCAATACCATTAGAGTTCTAAGCCTATTGGCTGAAGAGAATGGAAGATCTATTCTTTAGGTTTGTTTGGCCTATGCTGAAACCTAGAAGAGCATTCAAGTTTCTTACACTGTCAAGGGAGAGAGGGGTGTGGGCTTTGCCCAATCTGGGACTTTACTACTGGGCCACCTACTTGTTGCACAGTGTAATATTATTGCAAGAACAAACAATTTGAACGGGTAGTGATGGAATTTAGATCGCACTTTTCTTGTAATGTGCTGCTGTGTCAGTAATCAAAACTGTACAGAAAAAATATTTCAGTATGGTGCCATATGGTACAAATGCATCACACTACCCAGAATGCATAACACACTTTAGCCAAAGACCTCCATGTTAACATGAAGGACGGGTACCATAGCACTCACTGCAACAATCAACATGAAGTGCCTCCACTTCTGTTAGTAATCAGTAAATTCGATAATTCAAAAACAAGAGCCGAGTATTGTTTCTCATAGAAGCTTGTATTTTCAGTCAGGGAGAACAGCCAGTCAGGAAAAACAGCCGACTCGTGTTTCGTCACACCAGTGACTTTTTCAAGGCTGTAATCACATACATATACATATATCAGTCGAAGTACACATCGTAAGAATATGTTATTCAAGAAATTCCTTAACAAATACATGTTGTTGATTACATCCATATAATGTCGACCGAAGCTAGGAAGGAAAGAGAAGAGAGCCTCTGCCCCCATGCCAGTTCTAATTTTTCATGTTCACTGTTGTGAACATCATGCAAGAGTGTTGGAAAAGATCGAACAGTTAGTCCCGTGCAGTTTCCCAATTACATGCACGTCAGCGATCCAACAAATATTTGTAAGAAAAAGTGACAATAAAGAAGTAAGAAAAGTACCATTAACCCAGTGAATGTGAATTTGCGAAACACTGATCAATCCCAAGGTCAAGTATGATGCGGCTATGTGGATAAGGCGGTGTAGATATACAGACGACCAGAAATTGAAAGTTATAAGACTGACCTAAAAAAGGCTAGTATAAAGAAAGATATATAAAGGATTAGGGACGTCCTATGCTAGCCCGGGGGAAAGGCTAAATGTATATATGAGTATAAGAACTTACATAAAGTTGTGTATTTCGAAGAGACCTTTGCAGTACATATGTAATTTATCCGCCCTTCCGGAGTAATATCCTGAGTATGTGGAAGCGGCTTAAAGTGTGGTATCGTGTATGCCACCTGAATAGTCCTAAAGAAAAGTCATGGTGTTATTAGAGATCCCTAAGTCAAATTATGTGTTGACTCCTAGACGAAAGCCTGATATCGAAGTAGACACTCACCCTGTATGTGGGGATGTCAAAAACGTCCTACTGATATTTGTCTTTTAAAAAATGGTGAGAGTAGAGAAGAGCCATGATGCCAATAACGTCCTACTGTTATTCGTCTTTTCAAAAACGGTGAGAATAACGAAGACCCATGATAAGCCCCCTGTATGTGAATATAAGGTCTTAGGTCAACAGTGATATATTAACCAAATAATAATCAAATAAAGACTAACCCAAAAATTCATCAAAGAGCTATCAAATTTTGTCAAGTAGTGTCCGCGCCTAAAGTGTGATATCTAGTGGGAGACTGTAAACCGTAAATTTGTTAAAATGCTCCCCCATATATCGTTCTGGCCATGTCCAGCAACTGTAATGCGCGGTCAGCAGCACAGTTCAAATCATACTATTTGTCTTGACCAGTCCTAACCATCCGTATATATCATAACAAAACATTTCTATATTGTTGGCCAGTGTTTCTTCTAAAACCAACTTGATATTTTACAAAGAAATACAGTAATACCACCTCTCATCCTGATTATTACGAAAAAGTCAAATGCCCCTTGTTCACATGTTTCGTACGACTATCGTATAGAGTCGTATGTCAACAAAGATATAGGGCCAGATGTACGACCATTTGTAATTGCGACTCGCAAATTGCACCAAATTACGAGTCGCAATTTGCGAGTAGCAATTGCCAATGTACAACAGTGTCTGAGACAATGGGGTCGCAAATTGCATGCCTCATGCATATTAATGAGGCTGTCGCAATTTGCGACCCTATTGGGAATGGCTGGCACTCCCAGGGATGGTTGCCTGCTGGGGTCAGCAGACCTCCATGTCTGGGACTGCTTTTAAATAAAGCAGTTCTTTTTAAAATGCAGCCCGTTTTCCTTAAAGTAAAAAGGGATGCTTTAAAAAAAAAAATGAAACGTTATTGTTGAATTTTTTAAGGGCAGGTAGTGGTCCCTGGGACCACTGCCTGCTCTGAAAAAATGTTTGCGCACTCATTCACAAAGGGGAAGGGGTCCCTTGGGGACCCCTTCCCGTTTACGAATGGTTTACCACCCTCTTGAAGAGGGTTGTAAACTGCGAGTGTTTTGTGACCGCAATTGCGGTCGCAGAACATTCTTACATAGGGTACAGACTCGCTATTAGGAAGGGATGCCCTCGGAACGCCCCTTCCTAATAGCGAGTCGCTAACCCTATTTTGCGAGTCGCTATTTAATTAGCGACTCGCAAAATAGGGTTAGTACATGGCCCACAGGTTTTTTGCATGCGCAAACGGGTCTAAAACCCATTTGCGCATGCAAAAATCTGTCGTACATCTGGCCTCAAGTCCCAAATACTCTGATAAACGCTACGTTTGTTGGGCTGAACCAGTGGTGTTGTTATAGATAAAATGGTCTCCTCATTTAATCTAAAAATGTCAGTTTAGGGACCCCCAGATAAAGCCCTCAGGGTATATACGCTCCAAACTTAAGAAAAATAGTCCGATACAGTTCGGTAAAACTCTTACCCGTATGTGTTGTCACGTCTCTGCTAAAAGTCTGAAGCATCCAGAAGTACACTCACCTGTAAAAAAGGTCCCCACTCGATGACGTGCACCGCTACTCATAGAGATCGAGTGAGGACTGTTGGTTGTACGAAGGTGGTGGTCAATAGCGGCCACCATATTTGCTATGTAAATTGTTCTATGTCTAAGCATTCAAGCATTCAAAGGATGAAGAACATCCACAAAGAAGAATATCCGCAAGAACAGCCTGGGGAAGGGAGTATCATGGGGAGAGATGCATGGGGATGTCTGTGGTAGCAATTAAATGATAGTAACTACAAGAAAGTTTGTTTTAATACATTGTATGGGGTTTTTAAAATATGGAGAACAGCTCGGAGGTCTTTGGGTACTGGTAGGCTTAATTTTTATACACCTCTGGCAAAAAATCCAAATTTACCAGAGATTTTTGGGGATGAACCTATCAAAAGGTGGGTGGAACTTGGTCTGGCTCCTTTGATGACTTTAAAAATATGTTTGGGTTGGACTGGAGGTATTTTTTTAAATACTTACAAGTTAGGGATTTTCTATCCAAAAAAGGGGTGGACCAATTGGATTTGTTAAAGATGTTGTAGTTGACAATCTGGTAGATACCAGGGACATGTCAATAGGGGCTATTTATAATTTCCTTAACTTAGTGATGATAACGCTGATCCTTATCTTCTCTTTTCTAAGGATCCTCAGGTCGCCAGGATCTTTTTACCTGCTGAATAGTGTGAAGGGAAGAAAATCTTTTCAGTTATGCAATCATCTCTTCTTCACTCTATTTATCCTACAAAGACCACTGACTCTGAATTTAGTTTTGTGGGTTTATTACAGCCAAGAATAACTGCACGTGCAAGCACCTCAACACGAGGTTAAAGAAATAGATGGGCACTAATACAAATAGCATCCTACGCAGGAGCCTCATCCGACTCAGGATGAGAAGAATCGTTAACTCCAGAAGTATTAGACAAGCAATAACAGCTCCAATCTCTATGTTATTCCTCATTTATCTAAACAAGCAGAAAAATCCCTTGACTGTCCCTACTCTACTCTAAGATGACATACCTACTTAACGAATTTTCCAGGCAAGAGTACGAAAAAGGTGTCAGCTGTGAAGACTTCCTAAGATGTGCACTCACTTAGTATTTAAGCTCAGATTTTAGATGCTCCTTCACCAAATTCCTCTCTGTCCTTCTCTCTGATCTCTCCTACCTCTTCTCTGCCCTCCACCCTCGGGGCACTATCCCTAATACAAAACCCAATACAATTGAACACGCCTTTTGTCACGCTTCTTTGGCCAGGTCTTCTTCCTTATACTTTTCCATCGAAACGGTTACTTCATCCTGGACGGTTGCGATGACCTTGAGTCCCAGGCACCTTCTCCGCTTAAAGTATCATCCCTAAATTCCATTGCACTCCCATTTCCATGCCTCTCATCGCTCTAACTTATGAAACAAAGAGCCAGTCTTTAACTAACGAGGCATGTGTCCTTGCACCTGCAACAGAAGATACGTTCAACAGAAACCCTCTACTGTGCTAATTAAATCTAATTTCGGTGCCCAGAGAGCCTTTCCAAGAGAACCTTCTCTGCCTGCAAAATAAGCTAACATAAGAACAAACAGGCCTTTTTCCTAGCGTATATGCAGTCAGGCCTTTACATTTGTTAAACACACAAATCATAATCACTCCTATAAGCCTTTGATTCATTACATTTCATATGCGAAAAATGAACTACACTTACAACTTATATGGTACACGTTTAAACTACTGCAGCTCGATTACACATGGGCTGATTCATCTTATGCATTGGTTTACACATGATTCAGTTAAGCATTACATTTGCATGATTAAAATAGCACAATTACATTTCTTATTCATTCTGATAACTGTGGTCTATAACTACATTTTACTAGCCATTCATGGATATATAGCTGGATATATGCGGGTGCGTGCTATCAGTGATTATGATGCACCCCTACAAATTTCACAAGAACATGGCGCTCTATCAGTTCCCCCCTTTGATGACTCCTGTCATCACATTTTATTCAACTCCCTTGGAGAAAGAACCGACCTAAACAGAACTCGTTGCCATTTTCCCTGATCTGTGATTCTCCATTCTCTTGAGTCTCTGATATTGACTGTCCCGCAGTCTAGCCATTCTCGTCTCATTTTCTCTCAGAGCTCTCTCAACTCGGCCTGCTCGATACCACTTGAAAGCTTTGATCAGACCCCACAGGCAAACCACACAAACCACTACGTTAAGGAGAGGTCTCAGAACATAGCCAAGGAATCCCTTTCCCAAATTCGCAAACCAGCTTCCCACTTGACCAAATCCTTTGCCAGCCTTCTCCCAAGCTCCCTCTTCAGTCAAGTCCGCTATCTTCGTGTGAATAGTAGTGATGTTACTTATATATTTCTCTAGATCCTTGCTGTGGTCTGGTATATAAGTACAGCACTCTTGAACCCTCAATAATTTACAGACTCCGTCCTCTTTTGCCAGTAAGACATCCAAAGCAAGGCGGTTCTGCAAAACCATTGTCCTTATCGACAACATCTCCCCCTCCACTAGTACCAACGATTTTGCTGTGTTCATTGATAGTTCGTCTATCACAGTCGCCAGTCTCCGAATCTTCACATCATTCAAGATCACCCCCAAACTTGGTATCATTGCTCCAAAGATATCTCCCACTACGACCCCTGCACTCGCACCTCTTCTCACTCTTGAAAGCTTTCCACCTTCCAAAAGTTCCAAATCCTCTGTATGGTAAATCTTTGGAAATATTATTCCCAAGTAACATGTACCATACCAGTTCGCAGGTAACCTCACATAAGCATTCCTTCCACACACAAAATACACCGTAGGTATCACTTGTACAGGGCCCTGGAGAAAGTTCTTAGCCACATCTGCCATAGTGAAAACATGATCACACGTACTCTGTCCCACAGCAACCTTTTCATAGTAGGTCTGATATCGTCTCACACACAGCTTTTCCCTCTGCTCTTTGTCCAAAGCTATAGGACCATAACTTCCTTTTGTTTGGTGCAATTTTTCCTCATCTGTCCAATCCACCTTACTATGCCCCGTGTCTCGTGTCTCTGTCAATTTTCTATACCTATCTTCTACCTGATCTACAAACTTTTTATCTACATCTGATAATGAGCACGTCAAATTATGTCGGTGGGCATATGCTGTGTCCAATTCCAAAGACGGTATGAAGAACTTCCTAAGTCTATCCTCTGATTTATAGTAGTCGTACTTATTCAAATGTTTGTAAGCTGGGACTTCAGGAAGCACTGCATCGTAATTGGAAAAGAAATACTCAAACTGATCTCTTTCGTAAAATATACTAAGCAAAAGACTACATGAAATTCCATATGTCAATGGAAGATGGTGATATCTAATACCCTCATCCACTGAAGCAGGCAACTGCATACATACATAACAATCTTTCGCATCCATCGCATCCACATACTCGTATAGCAGCTTGGCGTAGGCGTTAAGCTTAAAATCACTTCTAGACAAATCTACATGCAATCTATGACTCTCTTCTATCAGCAAAGCCTTGTCAGCTCCTATGTTTACCTCTTTTCGACTAGGTGTGGTAGGTGTCGGTGTCCCTGGCACCCCTGCACTGCTAGCTCATGCGGAACCGTATATGAGACTACAATTACTACGATTATAGAAACTATCACAACCCCTATAAGTATGCCTACAATCATTTTAGATCTACGATTTGGATCTCCAACCTCCATGATTTCAAAAGTTCTCAAAAAGTTCTTGGTTTCAGCAATGAACACTCAAAAAGTCTTTGTGTCCTCCACTCGTGACTTGCTTAACCAGCTCGAGCAACTTTGAAACCTCTGGAAATCCCCTTATCGGCCACAGTGTTATTTACATAGTCCAGAAAAAGACTTCCCTAACTTTCGTTCCTCTTCGGTGGAAAGTCCCTAAGTTTACTCTTCTTCCACTCGGACCTAGGTTATCTTCTTCTTTTAAATGTAAATCCAGTACTTGTACTTGTATAGCGCACGAATCACCCCCGAAGGGGTATCTCGGCGCTGGGGGCCGTTGGGAAGATTAAGCGAGCTATTGCCCAGAGTCACATGGTGCTGGGCAGACCCCTGCCGCCGGAGCCAGGGATCGAACCGTGATCCCCAGCGTCCAGCGTCAGTCGCCCTGGCCGCGGCGCCACACCTCTTCTTTTAGACTTTTATTTACACAGGTTATATTTCATCCATGATAAGATCATTAGTGAGCACTTCCAGAACGTGATACAAAAGTTCAAGACGCAGGATTATCATTTCATGTGAAGACGGCTCAAACCCAAAAGACGGAAATTCGAGTCGATGCAAAACCAGTTGACGGACTTTACTCAGAAGAGGGGGATTCGGAACGGTGAGGGTCAGTATTCCTTCGACTTCGAGCCCTGGCAACAACAGCACCACCTTCACTACCACATTCGGGCTCTTGCTGACCACCTGCACAGACCTCAGTCTCCCCGTAATCACTACCCCCTGCATCAGTCACTGTGTAAGTCCACTCAGGGGTAGAGTATCTCCGGCAGGGTACTCTTGTTCTCTTCTACCTTCTCTGGCCCTCTTGATTCTGCTCTTCGTCACTTGCTTCCGTCTCAGACGTCTCAGACACTGGAGCAAGATCTTTTTCGGGTGCCAACCTTAGATTCAGTCGCCTCTGTCTTTCATGCCAACCTTCCTTAGTTCTGGTCGTTCTTCCGCCTTCCCCTGCTATACCCAGTGCACCACTTCCTCCTTCTGCTGAATCTGACTCTTCTCCACCCACTGCACCACCTCTGTCTTCTGAGTCAGAGTCGGGGTTCGAGCTGTCGAAACCCCCCTCAGCTTGTTGTAGTGCACCACCAGCTTCGTCAGCGACCCTTACAGCTTGACTTGTCCTCTCCTGTGGCCCTGCCACATCAGCTGGATTTTCAGTTACGAGAGGAGCTGTTTCTTCCAAGGGTGCTGAAACTCTGCGGGTATGGGAGGCATGTACCCAGTTCGGCAATCCTCCACACTTCACCGCTGTGTTCGTGACCAGTATCACCTGGTACGGGCCTCGCCACCGAACATCCAAACAGCTCTTCCTCACGTGCTTTCGGACAAGCACCCAGTCACCCAGACACAGGTCGTGGCACAGATCACTCGAGGCTGGAACAGCTGCAGCTTGCACCTGCTGGGACACAGAACGGACCACATCAGATAGTCCTTTACAGTAATCGAGAATCAAGTCATCAGTGATGTTTATCAAAGCTGTAGCTGGTACTGCTGGCAACCGCATTGCCCTTCCCATTAATATCTCATGGGGGGACAATCCAGTCCTCCTATCTGGGACACTTCGCATGTTCATCAGTACAAGCGGCAAAGCGTCAGGCCATTTCAGGGATGTTGATGAACACATTTTTGCCATCCGGGCTTTCAAAGTTCCATTAACCTGTTCCACCATCCCAGAAGCCTCTGGTCGGTAACTGCAATGGAGTCTCTGATCAACATTCAATGCAGCACAAAGTAACTTCATGATTTCACTGTGGAAGTGTCTTCCTCTATCCGATTCCAAAGAGGTTGGGATCCCGAATCTCGGGATGAGCTCCCTCAACAATAACTTAGCCACTGTGAGAGTGTCACACCTGCGTGTTGGGTAAGCCTCCACCCATCGTGAGAATACACATACCAGCACCAAGATGTACCTCAACCCATTACACTTAGGCATTTCCACGAAATCTAACTGTATTCTATTGAAGGGCCCTCCTGACCTCCCAATGTGACTCAATGTGACTACTGTTTTCTTTCCAGCATTCATCTGTTGACATGTAACAAACCTCTGACATACTGTTTCAGCCATTGCGCGAAATCGTGGATTATACCATGTCTGTCTAAACACACGCATCATTGCATCTCTACCAAGGTGTGCCGGTCCATGTATCAGTCTCGCCATCGGACTCAGCAGATTCTCTGGTAATACAGCTCTCCCATCACTGGAGACCCAAACATCCACTTCCCCTCTTTCACACCCTGCTTTGATCCATCCATTCCGTTCCTGATCTGAAACTTCATCCTGCAGTCGCTTGAGCTCCTCCCAAGTGTCTGCCATGGCTAACATCATGTTGAGCTCCGTTCTTTCTTGGCTCTCTCCTGTGTAACCCTCTGTATATATGCATCCCTGTTCTGCACAGAAGCGGGCAACTTCGTCCGCATAATTATTTCCCAACGACACAAAATCCTCCCCCTTTCCATGTGCAGTACACTTGACAACTGCGATTTCCCTCGGACATTGCAATGCATGTATCAGTTGTCTTACGTGTTCTCCATTCCTAATGGGTGATCCAGATGATGTCAAAAACCCCCTCTGGGACCATAACTGTCCGAAATCGTGTACCACACCAAACCCATATAGGCTGTCTGTGTAGATCGTGATTCGAATTTTATCAGCGGCTAAACAGGCACGAGTCAAAGCAATGATTTCAGCAACCTGCGCGGAGCGTACTCCTTCTAGGCAAGCAGCCTCAACCACCCCGGAAATGGTACATACAGCAAATGCTGCTCTTAGTTGGCCGACACTGTCTCTTAGACATGAACCATCGACAAAGAAAATTTCATCTGGGTCAGTCAGTGGTTCATCGACAATGTCAGGTCTCGGTTTGGTGCAGAGTTCAGTCACGTCAAGACAATCATGGTCCGCACAATCTTCATCATCTGCATTCGGTATAGGCATTAATGTCGCAGGGTTTAAGACGGAGCACCTTTTCAGAGTCACATTCTCTGCGGCGAGTATGACTTGCTCATACCTCGTTAACCTGTTATTCGTTAGGTGCTGCATCTTAGTCCTGGTCATCAACAATTCAACCGAGTGTGGCACATATACAGTCAAAGGATGACACATTACAATGCTTTCACATCTTTCAATGCTGACACCTGTTGCAGCAACGGATCTTAGACATCCGGGCAACGCAGAAGCTACTGGATCTAGAGTAGCTGAAAAGTAGGCAACTGGTCTACGGACACCTCCATGGTTCTGAGTTAAGACTGCTAATGCACATCCTTCTCTCTCACAACAGAACAACGAAAAGGCCTTGTTGTAATCAGGCATTCCCAGAGCTGGGGCACTACACAACTCCTCTCTCAGTTTTAGGAATGACATCAAGCACTCCTCGTCCCATGGTACTGGATCACTCACATCCTTGTGCGTAAGCCTCTGTAAAGGCTTTGCTCTCAAGGAAAAGCTAGGTAGCCACTGCCGACAATAGCCGACTATTCCCAAAAACATCCTGACTTCCATCTGTGTGGTAGGCACTGCCATGTTCATTATTGCCTCAATTCGATCTGGTGACACCTTCCTCTTGCCTTTTTCTAATCTATGTCCCAAGTACTGTACCTCATTCAAACAGTACTGCAACTTATTTGGAGACACCTTGTGCCCGTTTTCTGCTAAATGGTTCAACAGGGCTACCGTGTCTATCCTGCAAGCATCTTCCGTTTCTGAGGCAACAAGCAAATCGTCTGTGTATTGCACGAGAACTGAGTTCTGTGGCAATACGAGACTCTCGAGATTCTTTTTCAGGTTCTGATTAAAAATCGATGGGCTTTCTGTATACCCTTGAGGGATACAACACCATGTTAACACACAATTTTCCAGCCGGAATGCAAAAAGAAATTGGCTTTCCTCATGGAGTGGTATCGAGAAGAATGCTTGACACAAGTCAATGACAGTAAACCACTCGGCTTCGCATGGTATCTGAAACAGTATCACTGATGGATTCGGTACCACTGGACAACAAGGGACCACTATCGTGTTGACCTTTCGCAGGTCTTGCACGATCCTGAATTTCCCGCTCGGTTTCTGTAGTCCCATTATAAGTGAATTACATGGGCTACCTCTGATCTCTTTCAGAATGCCTTTTTTTTATGAAAGTCTCGATCACAAGTTTAATCCCTGTGATCGTTTCAGGCGACAGATTGTACTGAGGTGTTCTAGGGAACTCAACATTCTGTTTCACCTGGATCTGCACAGGTTCAACCCCTTTGATTAGTCCTATCTTTTCTCCTGTGAAGTCCCACACCTCAGGTGACACGGTATCTCTCAAATCCGGTGGAAGTTCCTCCACGGTCACCATTGGATACAAGTCTATACACAGATGCTGATTAGCAACTTTAAAAGTAGCATCATCGTCCCTCGTCTGAACCTCCACTCCCTTAGGCGTGCAATAAATCATACAATTCAACTTACATAACAGATCTCTTCCCAGAAGGCAAACTGGACTCGTATCGCACACCACAAACTGATATCTAGTTTGGAAGGAACCTATCCTCACTGGAATTGGTTCGGTCAGCGGGCTGTTTATTCTTTTGTTCGCTACTCCAACAACTTGGATCGATTGTCCCGAGAGGGGTAGGTTGGGGACTACTGCGGATCTTACAGTAGACCGGGTAGCACCAGTGTCAACCAAAAGCGTGGTAGGATGACCATCAATGTCTGCCTCCACAAAAGGTCCTCTCTGGTCTACCTCCAAGACTGCTCCAAGTGTGCAGTCTTCCTCCCCCCTCAGGCACCGTCATGATAATGGGTCGGGGCTATACTCATCATACCCTTCGAAAAGGGGCATCTGCTGGTAAGTTCGTATTCCGTGCAGGATCCTTGGTGGCTGTGGGACCTGTACTTGTTGGTTATGTGTCCCCCCTTTCATCGATCTGGGCCTCATTACAGTATTGACTACCTCCGTCACAGGTGCCTGAACCCCTTCTACCTCCTGCTGCACTTGGTTGGCTGGGTTCAAGGGGCACTCGCGCTTCCAATGCCCGATCTGGCGACAAAGATGACACGCAGTGGTCTTCTTCAGTGTCGCCACATCCACCCCCGTCTTGGGATCTATAGGTTTCCCCTTTCCCTGTCCTTGCCCATTCTGGTTCCCTTGGTAATTTCCTTGTCTTCTCCCTAAGGTTCCTCCACTAGGCTGGCCCTGAGCTGTCTGCATCTGGACGAGCATCAATTTGTCCTTTAGCTTACGATGCTTCGAGTCCACCTCATCGCTACAATACCTCGCATACCGCAAGATTTCATCTACCGGCTTGTTCTGCCAACAGATCAAATGATGCTGTATCATGAGGCTGACTTCTGGTCTCAGGCCTAACACAAATTTTGAGACAAACAGTCCCATATCCTTGGGGTCCAATGCATCTAATCCACTATACTGTTTAAAAGCTTGCAAAAGTCTTTCGTAATATTCATGCACTGTTTCTTTAGGTTCCTGCACAGTTCGGTCTATCTTGACCCAATCTATATCTTGAGGCGAAATCTTCAGTTTCAACCATGTAATCACTTGCTCGAACTTTTTCATAACCAGGGGTGACGAACCATTCGTGACAGCATCCCTTTCAGGTTCAACAGTCGGCCACTCAACGGCGATTTTACAAGCTGTCCACAAATCTCCCGGCACCACTATGTCAAACAAGGTGTTCAAATCAGTCCACAGCACCTTTGAGATTTTAACAAACCGCTCAACCTGTTTGTACCACTCTACGGGTTTCTCCCTCAGCCGAGGAAAGTCATTTGTAAATGCAGCCAAGTCTCCTCTACTCCACGGTACATATACGTACCCTCCGTTCTGTACTTCCCGTAAAGGAAAGTTTCCAACACCCGTTGCCCCCCCCCGGAGGCGGCGTTTCTCCCACAATTTTCTTTGCTATTTTCTTCTTTGACCACCTTTCCTCCCATTTGTCCAACAAGTTCCATATCCGCATCCCTACTATCAGATCTTTAGTATGCGTCCTTAATCCTGTGATCCTTTTCTCCTCCAGTTCCTGATCACTATATTGCAACCTATGTGGTCCTTGCAATGTTTTTGTTTTATTCAAGTCTACCTCATATATCCTTGCTTTCCGAGTTACATCTTTTGCTATGAAAAGCAGCTCATCTGACCCATAAATTTCTATTCTTTCCAAAGGCAGACTTCCGCTAATCATTTAGTCTACTTCTGCTTTTAATCTTACTACATCCAGCATCCTTGCCTGTACTGCACTCTTTAGTATTTCTCGACAAGCTGCGCCATTCTGCTCATCATAGTCACCACTTTGTTCTTGTGACCTGCTCTCTTCTATCGTGTTCCTGAAGCTTGGTCTGGTTTCGGAAATTTCTCGTTCCCTGTCACCTGGCATTCTATCACTTTGGGTTCTTACTGTTGGTGTCCACATCCTCAAAGCTGACTTAGATTCGTGCAAAGATCTTGGTCTGACTGGTCTCTCCTCCTCCTGTCTAAAAGAGGAGTCTGCAGTGGCTGGTTATGGCGTACTTGTGTCTAATGGCTTTGGGAAGTGAACCACTTGTACTCCGAACCCATTCCCACTAGCACTGGTTCCTTCTTCTCCTCCCATCTGTACTGAACTTCCTTCTCTTACTCGGTCTGGGTCATATACCGGTACTATAGGGCCAATGGTAACCGGTACTGTCAGGGAGTCCGGTAATCGGGTATTTCCAATGGAAGACTGTGTTGCCGCTCCCTCTGTTCCTGTGGAAATTCTTCCCACTACCCTCATGTTAGTCTGATTCTGCGTCTCACCAGTTTCTACTGCTGAAGTTGGTTTTCCCTCTTCTGAATCTGGATTAAATGGAGGTGGTCTCTCTGCTAGCAACCTATCTAACAGACTGTCATCTGTATCACTGTCGTCCTCCTCAACTCTTGTTATTTTCCCATTTTTTATTAGCAGTGGGTACAACCTATCTCCTTCGATCGTTTCCACTCTCCACCTTTTCTCCAGTGCATTCCACCTCGCATCTTGAAAGGCCCTGATCGATTTCTTCACCCTTTCCTGGCTCTTATCTCTTTTCCGGTCATATGCTGCCCTAATCCATGCATGTATCACCTCAAATTGTGTCGGTCTAGGCAGTGGTCGTAAAGAAGCCATTATAGTCTTTAGCTGGTACAACACCTCTAACCTGAAAGTGCCATAGCGTGGGAAAGTCAATTCTCCTTCCCCTTCTGTCATTTTATGCCAGTTCTCAAGCCAAATTATGGTATGCAATCCTACATTTGTAGCCATATAATGTGCCGGCGTATCCTCGGGAGGGGCTTCCTCTCCACCCCGAGTAACCACATGTCTGTCACCTCTGCAAAGTTTGCGTAAAACTTTAAAACATTTCATGGTAAAGCAGATATCTGTTCGCACCCAATATTTTGTTTTCGCTTCCTGGTTCAATCCACCAATGCCAGCGCGGCTCACACCAACCGGCCTATCGCAGCGCGGCACTGTCTGACGTCACTCTTCCTCCGCTCGCAGCAGTTCCCCTCCTTGCTAATTCTCTCGTTCTCGTTCGCACGTGTCTCAATCACACTCTGAAGCAACAGTCCGTACTACCGAACAATTACCTCTCTGACTGTCGGTCCTCCAATGACCGATCAGCCTCTCGAAATTGTTGACCTCAATCTGGCAACTGTCTGTCCGCGAACGACCGGACAATCACCTCTAATACAATCGATAGGATTCAACCGTTCTAAATTCTGCACACAACAACCCACGACCAGGGTCGGTTATTCTCACACTCACACATTTGTTCCCTATCCTCAGTGGTTTGATCAATGACGTCTCGTGATTCCCACCATCTCTGGTCAACAATCTCTATTCTGGGTGTCTTCTACACCACAATATCTCTCGGCCCCGCGCGCGCTCACGGTCCGATCCTCAATCACACGACTCTCATTCCAACTGCAAAACATCACACAACAATTAAACACCGCAATCTAACAAGCATCACCCTGTTCATGCTCACTCTACCACGAACTGCTACTTCTGCCGCACCGTCACTCTCCGTCAGTTTTCAGCGACCACCGACGTCCTCCTCTTGCGATCCACTGGATCACCATCACTGGGGTTCTATGGGGCAACTAATCCCTTATCCTAATCTAGATCTCCCCTTACTATCAGAGGAAACCATCCTACTCTGCTACCAACTGATAATGCTGATCCTTATCTTCTCTTTTCTAAGGATCCTCAGGTCGCCAGGATCTTTTTACCTGCTGAATAGGGTGAAGGGAAGAAAATCTTTTCAGTTATGCAATCATCTCTTCTTCACTCTATTTCTCCTACAAAGACCACTGACTCTGAATTTAGTTTCGTGGGTTTATTACAGCCAAGAATAACTGCACGTGCAAGCACCTCAACACGAGGTTAAAGAAATAGATGGGCACTAATACAAATAGCATCCTACGCAGGAGTCTCATCCGACTCAGGATGAGAAGAATCGTTAACTCCAGAAGTATTAGACAAGCAATAACAGCTCCAATCTCTATGTTATTCCTCATTTATCTAAACAAGCAGAAAAATCCCTTGACTGTCCCTACTCTACTCTAAGATGACATACCTACTTAACGAATTTCCCAGGCAAGAGTACGAAAAGGTGTCAGCTGTGAAGACTTCCTAAGAAGTGCACTCACTTAGTATTTAAGCTCAGATTTTAGATGCTCCTTCACCAAATCCCTCTCTGTCCTTCTCTCTGATCTCTCCTACCTCTTCTCTGCCCTCCACCCTCGGGGCACTATCCCTAATACAAAACCCAATACAATTGAACACGCCTTTTGTCACGCCTCTTTGGCCAGGTCTTCTTTCTTGTACTTTTCCATCGAAACGGTTACTTCATCCTGGACGGTTGCGATGACCTGGAGTCCCAGGCACCTTCTCCGCTTAAAGTATCATCCCTAAATTCCATTGCACTCCCATATCCATGCCTCTCATCGCTCTAACTTATGAAACAAAGAGCCAGTCTTTAACTAACGAGGCATGTGTCCTTGCACCTGCAACAGAAGATACGTTCAACAGAAACCCTCTACTGTGCTAATTAAATCTAATTTCGGTGCCCAGAGAGCCTTTCCAAGAGAACCTTCTCTGCCTGCAAAATAAGCTAACATAAGAACAAACAGGCCTTTTCCCTAGCGTATATGCAGTCAGGCCTTTACATTTGTTAAACACACAAATCATAATCACTCCTATAAGCCTTTGATTCATTACATTTCATATGCGAAAAATGAACTACACGTACAACTTATATGGTACACGTTTAAACTACTGCAGCTCGATTACACATGGGCTGATTCATCTTATGCATTGGTTTACACATGATACAGTTAAGCATTTCATTTGCATGATTAAAATAGCACAATTACATTTCTTATTCATTCTGATAACTGTGGTTTATAACTACATTTTACTAGCCATTCATGGATATATAGCTGGATATTCGGGTGCGTGCTATCAGTGATTATGATGCACCCCTACAAATTTCACAAGAACATGGCGCTCTATCAGTGATGAAAGACGATCTGAAGAAATGTTCACAGAAGAGGCAAGAAAGGGTAGGGATTTCAGATATGTTGATCCTCCAGTCTTACAAATTGACCGAAAATATTTTATTACCCGCTTGACTGCAAGCACAGCATTTTAAGACCAGTTGTTCCCTTTATTATACCCCATATAAGATCGCTAAATGGGGGAAGGGCAAAGGGTTGTGCTGTCCTCGTGCATTGTATCGTGCAGACATTGTCCATATTTTTGCTTCATATAGTATGCTTACAAACCTGAAACAAGAAATCGCTAAATTCTTCAGGGAGGTGCTGGGACTGGAATGTACCCTTTCTCCCGCCTTGATTTGGTTAGGAGTGGCAGAGGAGGAGGTGGATGCTGCAGGGCGAGACCTGATCTTTATTGCTATGGATGTTCTGCGGCTATGCATTGCTTCAGCATTGCTGGACTCCAACACTCCGGGATTTCAGCAATGGCTAGCTCGGCTTTTAGCGGTTTATAATTTGGAGAAAGCTGTTTATGCAAGAAAGGGGGCCCGTGCTCGACAAAGGATTGAGAATTTGGGCTCCACTGACAGAATGGGTTGAGAGGAGCCGCCAAACTGGCATGGCCGGATAGGATTATCAACAGATTGCTGATAAGGCACAGGGCATTTTAGGGTTATTTAAAGATTTTGGGGAGTGTATACTCTTGTTGTCTATTTATTGTATTTTTTTTATATGAGAAGGTTTTATGGATTATGTATAATGTACTGATTTGTATAAGAACTTTAAGACTGAATGATATATTTGTTATTAGGATCTCTCACCAGCTGCTGGGGAGGGGTGTTGGTGGGTTGGGCTTCTGGGGAGTTTAAAATGAGAAAATACATAATAAATAATAATAAATAGTATTAGAATAAAGAAGAATAAAAAAAAAAAAGAAAGCATAATATGTGTTGCATAAAACAGTCACGCAAAAATATGCATTTCATTGAACATGGGAACACAAAATAAACAGTGGCAATAAAACAGAGTCCACGTGGACATTATTACATATTGTAAGACGAGCATGCTCAAATAAAATCTATAAAATTAATTTAAACATGGTCATCATGACGGTAATTCATCATTTAAAAGATTAGTTTAACATGGACCTCCGAGCTCGTACAGCAGATTTTAGAAAGGACCCGACACATAAAATAGTTTCCTCAATGTCTAGTAATAATAAAAATCTAAGAGTGGGTCTACACTGTCTGAGATCATAGCAATTTTTCTTTAAAAGTGGGATTAAAAAGAGTCTGGTATATCTTACATAAAATGTGCAGGAAAACATAAAATGAGGCATGAATTGGCCAGATACATCATCACAGATTGATAATTTTGTTTCAAGGCTGTGTGCAACACCCATGGGAAAGCAGAAGAGGTATTTCATGGTGTCTGACCTAAAACGAAAAAGCAGAGAATGATCCCAGCAACTTCAAGCACATAGAATATAATCAGTAGTGTGATCGAATTTATACAAACCAAGATATCTAGTCACATTATGCATCCCCTCCACATCCCTAAGCCTCCGTGATTCCAAGGAAGTACAGAAGGCTTGTGCCATCTTTTTTTGTCGACTCTAACACTAGTTTAGGGGTCAATGAAGATGGATTGCATCCTAATTTTAAAATATTCGGCCCTCACATGTGCAATCCATGAGATTTGTATCCTTCTATGCAGAGAGAGATAATCCATTATGATGTCTCAGATCAAGGTAGCCTCTTTGTTTTGCCAGATCAAGAGCCAGAGGAGGGCTGGGCATATCCTGACCAGATCCGTTATATAGGGGAGCCTGAGTTCTTTGTGTATGTGCATTCGAAATAGGGACAGATAGCAACTTTCTGCAAAATCTGTTTTCTTCCTGTTGGATAGACAAGCAGTTAGAACCACCCTACACCTCTGCCCCATACATAGTGAAAGGTAAGCATTGTGATTTATATATATGTAGCAGGGGTGAGATTGAGCCCCCCCTGCAGGTTGTGGAAAGCTGCATAACGATCCATTTGCTGTAGAAAACTTTATCGCACAGTGCTCAATGTTTGGGAACCATGACCCCTGGGCAGAAAAATAATACCTAAGCATGGAAAGTGTTGACGCTGCTCAAACAGTGAGTGCCAATTTGTATGTTAGGAAGGGGTCTACACTTGGACCACAGGACATGATGTGTGATTTGGGAAAGTTGGTCTGTAAATGAAGAGAAGCCATAAAATCAACTAAAGCATGCATTAGCAGACGCAGTGCCCTGGTGGTGCGAGCCATGAGCACTGCGTCATCCACATAGAGGAGTCTAGGAAGCGGCTTACCTTTAATTATAAATACATCTGCGGTGGATTAATTATAGGTACATCTGCGGTGGACCGTACCAGGGCAGAGTGAAGATCGTTTATATAAAGGATAAATAGGAGCAGGACCAGCACGCATCTTTGTCTTACCCCCTGGTGGATGCCTATTTTGCCTGACTCCTCCCCCTGAGTACTTATATGCACTCTTGCCCTCATATCCTTGTGGAGATACACAAGGATATGAACTAGCATTGTATCTATCCCCTGCTCTATAAGCAGGCTCTACAGTTTGACCTGGTTTACATAATCAAATGTTGATGATAGGTCCATGAATGCTAGGTACAAGGCGACTTGCTTTGCCACAGTATGTTTCCCCCGAACTATGTTTAAGTTAAGGCATTGCTCAACAGTTCCTACTCTATGCCTGAACCCATACTGACAGCAGTGTACCACTATTGCTTGGTGCACCCAGTCGATGATTGTATTATAAATGATCCTCCCCAGAACTTTTACAGTGGTGTCAATTAATGAGATCAGCCGGTAACAGCCTAAATGTAATCGATCTCCTTTTTTAAAGATAGGCACTATAGTAGAAGAACCCCAGGTACTGGGCAGGGAAGAGTGGGCGAGATTGTTAAAGACAGCCGTGAGAAGGGGCGCCCAGAAAGCAGCATTATGCTTTAGTGGGTCGATAAGTACCCCATTAGGGCCTGGCACCTTACCTCGTCTGCTTTGTTTTAGCGTCTTCGAATTCTGACACTGTTGTCTGAAAGCCTGATACTAGACCAAAGTCTATTATAAAGGTGTCCAGTGTTGGTGGTGCAGCATATATTTTGCCAAAGTGCTCCTCCCTGGTGCAGTGCAGTTACCGATATGGCATGTGATAGGACTGGAGGACCTTAAATTATTGCACTTTAGCTCAGAAACAGTGGACCAGAATCATTCACTGTTGCCCACCTGTGACGCCTGTACTAACATTTCCCATTGTCTTGTTACTACCTCCTAACACCATTTAACAGTAATCACTTTGTATTGTTTATGACGGAGGGCCACTACAGCTGAATCCCTGGGTTTAGATACCAGGGCTTGGCGAAGTGCCCTATTAGCTGCAGAACATTCAGCATTAAACCATTATGGGGTATGAGACTTAGGCTTAGAGGGTTTCAAAAGGGCCTTCCTAATCCCAACACAGATCTGCGAAAGTCTCCACCATCTGACTACCCTGACCCACCTCATTCAAACTTGCTTACCAGCTCCAAGTTTGCACATATCATCTCCTTAAAAAGATGTGCAGGGTCGCATGATCTCCATATCAGCCTTAAATTATCGGTGGTAGGTTGCAAATTACAGGCCCGAAATCCCTGCTACTTTCCATTGGGGCAAAGTTGCAGCTTAATTTCAATGGGATTATGATCGCTAACAGTGGATAGGACAACCGGACCATGTGTAAGTAAATCCTCTAGGTTCTGTGTGATAAAGATATAATCTAATAATCTATAGTAGAAGGGCTGCCCCTACCCCTGAATGTGGGTGCCTCACAGCTCGGCAGACTTGCAATTGACAGTGCATTAACCAGATCTAGCGGTGCAAGATATGTCATGAGCTACACGCTGCAAGGGTCAGGGTTTTGAGTGGGCAGAAAACTAAAGTTATGTCACCAAAGTGGTCCAGGAGCCGTTCATTAAAATCACCAAACTAAGAGAGGAGATACCCTGAGTTTTATAAAGTGCATGTGTGTAGTATATCCGAGACCGGTAAGTAACGGCACCCAGGTAAATCGGTGCTCACCTTACATTTATCTCAGACCTATTTGTGTAACCTCTCTGTTTTTAGATATAGAAAGGAGATTTTATGAATACATATACAAATGTATATATAGATATTTATTATTAGGGTCCTCACCCACAGGTACCACCTGTGGCATGCTTCATCATCGGACCCACACTCACACATATGAAATGTGTGAGTGGACTCGATGCGTTTGTAAGCAGAGTTCTCTGGTAACTGTGAGTGAAGGCAGGGAGTGTGGGTATGTTAAAATAACCTCCCAAACCTAAAATGATTTTTAATAGTATAGGTTTAGGGGCTAGATTGAAAATAAAAATGGTGACACTCTTAGGTTTTAATGATCCTAGGTGTCAATTTGGTTGACATGTTTCAGCCAATTAACTGCCTCGAAAGGTCATTTGGCTTTCTTCAGGACTTTCGTTTACCCTGTTAATTATAGTGAGCAGCCTATTAGCTTTGTGCAATTTATTTTATATTGAAAAGGCATGCACATTCATAAACAGCCCATACTTGAAGGACCTTTTTCTCGTATGGTCAGAGCTGAAATGAGAGAATTTCATGATTAAATATCGGGGTACGTATATCTTAATGTGCACCCCATCTTATGAGAGTAATGTTGCTAACTCATTTTCGTGTTTTATCTAGTGACAAACCATAGTGTCAGTTACACACGACAAACAAACAAACAGTGGACAGACAAAGGTGTAATACACTAGTCAACAAAAATAAGTGGCTAATCAAGGTTACCTACATGTCTAAGTAAGTTTACCGACATCATAGGGAGTTTCAGGGATGGACCGTCCCTGTAGTCATACACTAGAAAAAATGAACAAATCAATATTTAGAACCTTGTTATTCGGTTCTTTACTCACGATTTGGTGCTTCCGCTCTATTTAGAAATTAGGTAAGTATACGATTATCTTACTTTGTCAAGGGTACGGGTTCACTCAGCACTCGACCAGTGTCCCTGTCTCCCTGCATGTTAAGTTGGAGTGTTAACTTCCTGGTTTTTCAATTGTCCGGGATTGGTGCTAAGGATCACATGGTGCTGTGTCACGTGACCCAATTGTAATCGAGGTATGTTCCTAGGTCGGCATGCACGTCACCTGAAACGTGGTTGATGCATGTAAACTTACCACTGGGGCTGTGGGCACCTTGGTTACACCCCTGAAATGCGTGCTGGAGGGAGGGACAGAAGCAAAACATAAATGCACCATGTGAGAAGCTGGCCTGGTATATGATGTCCACTTATGTAAGTGGGCACCCTGCACCAGTCCAGACAAACTCTTATGGTGAATTAAGAGGTCTTAGACAGCCTTAGAAAGCTCTCTAAGTGGTAGCTGTGGAGAGCAGTCTTCAGGTTTAGTCCAGAAGTAGTGTAAAGCAGCTTGTTTCACCAGAATGCTATGTTATAGTTTAGATTAAGTGAAAAGTGAAAAAGATCCACACAAGGTATTTATAACAATATGTATTTATTATATAATACTCTCTAACACGTTTAGATATCTCCTACCTGGAGATAAACACAATGCACACAATACTTTGCAAAGAAATACAGTAAATAGCACAGAATACACAGTGGACCCCAGGGGGGGACCAAACTATATACTAAGAAAGTGGTATAAGAACCACGACTCGGGTCAAGACAATGTTGAGAGGACGTAGAAGTGCTGGGGACCCAAGGAACCAGCCAAGGTGAGTGACTAGGAACCCCACGAAGAGCGTGTCCAGTGTGGGAACACGACCGCGTGCTCCATACAACTCTATGTGTAAGTTGCGGTTGGAATTTTAAAGATTAAGGACCCTTCCCAGTGGACCCTGAAGATACCCCGTGGAAGACAGAAAGTTGGAGAGACACCCCACCCATGGATACCCTAGTACTCACGTTACCTACACCAGGGAAGCCGGGTGCATAGGTCTGAAGTGGTGCCAGAAACCACCGTCGAACCCAATGGAGGACTTCAGGAAAGTGCCACTGCTGAAGAAGGAGAAAGTGTCCAGTGGAATCCAAAGGTGGATTCTAGGTGAGAGGTACCCGCAAGCAGAGAGGACAGAGTCTATGTTAATCAGGAGGGACCAGGAGGTCTGGAAGACGAATGCCCACCAATGTCAGGAGGTGCAGGAGAGTTGACGAGGACCTTGATTCCGCAGGTGTGAGGACCAGGCAATGCTGAGGAAGACCAGGAGCCATGCACAAGCTATTCCACGTCGGATGTCGAGTGCTGAAGGGTCGGGTTCCGGCTGGAGCACCAACAAGCCTTGGCAAATGCAACCAACGCAGAAGTCAAAGAAGGTGCAACGGCAGGACCAGCAAGGTTCAGGGGACTCACCACACACAGGGGAGTCAGGGCAGGCCTGAGCAATCAGGGGAGCCCAAAATAAACAAAGGTGACCCTCAAATGGACCCACAGGCCGGAGGCACTGGAGTCGCGAGAGGACCTCAAGCAGCTCACCAAAAGATGCAGGCCACGATGCACGACGTTGCGGTGTGGCCAAAGATTCTGTTCACTGGAGGTGCTCGAGGTTGGGGCTATTTGGAACCCAAAGATCTTCTTGGAAGGAAGCCAACAAGCCTTTGCAACTTCAAGTCAACACAGTGTACAGGGGTTCAGTTCATGCACCTCCCACGAGGGATACTGGCCTCAAACTTGGTGAGAAAGCTGTGGAGAACCACCACCTGTGTTGCAGAACGTTTCGGAGTCCGGAGGAGCTCAGGATCAGCAGACCAGTAAACTTAGTTGCGGTGCCTGTGAATGCAGGGAAGTGACTCCTTCACTTCAAGGGAGATTCCTTTAGGTGTCTTTGATGCCCACAGGCCTTGGAAGGTTCCTGTATGGTGCACAGGCACAGATGATGCAGCAGACTGGAAGGGAGATGAAATCGAGCCCAAACGAAGTCCAGCAAAGTCCAGAGTGCCCAGACAGTAGAAGAGAAGTGGTGTCTGATCTGAATCTTGTCCCACGACAAATCTAGGGACCCACCCACAGGTAAGCCCTTAAGTACCCTAAGAAAAGGGTTGGGACGATTCAGGGGACCCTCCCAGAGGAGGGTCTGGACAGGGAAGGAGTTTACTCCCATGTCCTTTGTCCAGTTTTGCGGCAGAAAGTGAGCCAATGGCTCCCAGAGCTGGTTTGAACTAGACTATGCATGGGGACACCAAATGTGCCCCTCATGCAGACTGAGTGGCACTGGCAAGGGCACCCACCCTGCCCCAATACACTAAATCCTCTCTGGGAGGTGGTTACACCTCCCTGTGACAGGATGCCTATTGTTCTGCCTTCCCCTGCTCGAGCTTGTAGGAGGGCAGAATCGTGTCTCTGGTCGGCAGCAACCATTTTGTGCTGTCCGGGTCTAGAAGGCTGGTACCGGGAACACTGAGAGCCTACCGGAGGGCTCTTCCAGTGCTTGGAATCATACCTCCCACACCGTGTACGGTGTGGGGGTATGATTCCAACATGTTTGATACCAAACATTAAAGGGTCGTTGCAGCAGTTTTCGAGATGGTCATCGCGTTATTACACGAAGCCCCTCTATATAGTATATGGCTGCTTCACTTACAACCCAGGAGAATTGACTCCGTAGGCTGTAGGGGTGTCCTGCTCATGCAGGGGCACCCTCAGACTTAGAAACACGCACCCTGCCTTCAGGATTGCAAAAGGCCTGCTACAGGGGTTACTTATAGGTTTTAAGTGCAATGACCCTAGATATAGGATACCTATATCTTTAGTAAATGGTGCTAGCAGCTGCTTACACAGGCTGCAATGGCAGGCCTGCAGTTCCACTTTGAATGGTCTCCCATGGGTGGCAAAATGCATGCTTCAGCCCATGGGGGACCTCTGGGGTAACTATGCCCTGGGTATCTTTGTACCATATACTAGGGATTGATAAGGATACCCCAGTATCCAATCTGGGATGTACTTAAGTACTGAACATAAACATTTAAGGGAGAAAGCAGATAGACTGGGGTCCTGATTAGCAGGATCCCAGTCAGACTAGTGAATAACAACTTAGCACCAGGCAAAAAGTGGGAGTAACCATAAACGCAGATCCTACTTTCCTACACGCTACAATTAAAATCACAACTGATGCCTATTTGTTGCTTTTTTCTTATTGAGGGTCCATGCATATGTTGCTCTTGTGAGTCACAGAACTCTGTTTTAGCTTTTCATTGTTATACATTTTCCATAGATGCTGCCATATGTCAGGTAAAAAAATTCAAAAAAATTAAAGCTCTTGCAGAACAGTGCTTATAATCATCATTGTTTTTATACCAACCCGCTAAGGAAAAGCTTGAAGATGTGATTACATTCAAGATGTAACTGAAAGTGCGTTCATCAAAAGTTGACAAGCATGAACTCTGAGTATACCCTTACAAGTAGTACATCTTTCAGTGTGTTAGATGTGCTTTTGTGTCATTCAAACTTCAGACACCTCACCCAGCATGTCCCATATCGGCCGAACTACCAATAACATTATTTCAACCATGCACATCGAAGAGTGCCTTGGAATCCGATACACATCGGAATACTTAACAACCTCATCAGGCTTATGAAGAACTACTTAATAATTCAATCGGACCAGTAAGAAACCGCTTTGGGCTTTGCATGGGTATGAAAAACGTTATATAATTACCAGTACTAAACAATAGAATACAATCCAGGTGACGTGCTAGAAGGAGCAATATGGCAATGTGGATGTAAAACCAGCTTGTTCTTCAATCAAATAGATTGGTTAGAGAATGCAAACGGAAATGGAGCTTGTCCCAGTTTTTTGCAATCAGGTGAGTGAAAGAGTAGCACCCTGTCGCACCTTAACAACTGATGGAATCTGCAAATAACGCGTTGAAGTTAAGGGTAACATCCTTGAGGGATGATAGCAATGAAATAGCTGCAAAATACATAAAAACCCACATTTATTTAGAGCTTTTAAAACAAATGCATAGGTTTTTAAATACTCTGGGCCAGATGTACGACCCTAAATTGCATGCGCAAACGGGTTTGCGACCCGTTGGCGCATGCAAAAGTACACAGGGCCATGTACAATTCCTAAATAGCGAGTCGCAATTTATTTGCGACTCGCTATTTAGGAATTGCGAGTCGCTATTAGGAAGGGGCGTTCCCTTCCTAAGAGAGACCGCAAAGCCATGTATGAATGTTTTGCGACTGCAATTGCGGTCGCAAAACACTCGCAAATTACCACCCTCTTCAAGAGGGTGGTAATGGAGTCGCAAATGGGAAGGAGCCCTTTGTGACTGGCCCCCAAAATATTTTTTAAGGGCAGGCAGTGGTCCCAGGGACCACTACCTGCCCTTAAAAAATGAAACAAAAACGTTTCATTTAATTTTTTTTTAAATGCCTCCCGTTTTCCTTTAAGGAAAACGGGCTGCATTTAAAAAAACTGCTTTATTTAAAAGCAGTCCCAGACATGGAGGTCTGCTGAGCCCAGCAGGCCACCATCCCTGGGAGTGCACGCCATTCCCAATGGGGTCGCAAATTGCGAGTGGCTCATGAATATTCATGAGCCTCGCAATTTGCGACCCCATTGGGAATCGCAAACAGTGTCTCAGACACTGTTGTGCATACCAATTTGCGAGTCGCAAATTGCGAGTCGCAAATTCGACGCAATTTGCAACTCGCAAATTGGCGGGTCGTACATCTGGCCCAGTATGTTTTCTCGTCAGCCAGTGCAGACTCTTTAAATGGGGTCCAATAGACAAGGGCCTAGGAAGATTTAGAAGTAAGCACGTGGCACAATTTGTGATAATTTGAAGACATTGAATTGTTTATGACTAAAGACCTAATTAGAGAGAATTACAGTAATTCAAATGAGGTCCAATTATCGCCTGAACAACCAGAAAGTGCACTGAAGCTGGAAGAAATCTACACATTTAAAAAAAAAGCTTTAGATGAAAAAAAGAAGTTGCCATGTTCTCATCAATCTGCTGTTGGATTGAGAGGGAGGAATCACAATTTACCCCTACATTTCTCACAGACTGAATTGATCAGGACTAGACCCCATGGATCAGACCACCAGCTAGAGGGTCAACGGGAGGAAGCCCACACCCCAACACAATAACCTCAGTTTTATCTGAGTACAATCTAACTGGTGATCCAATCAGTCACTGTGTTTAGTACAGCACAGAAAACTTTAGCAGAGACAACCCCATCCAATTTAAGCATGATCTGTATGACATCTGCATAACACATTCAGGTTAGATTAAGTTTCTCGATCAAACCTGCTCGTGGTGCTATAGAGAGATAAAAAGATTAAATAGGGTTGGACTTAAACTTAATCCATAGTTGAACACTAAGGGCCTCATTACGATGTTGGTCGGAAAGGCTTCGAACGGCATTCGGATTTTCCTAACTCGTGTCGGAACCCATGTTTCGGACTGACACGGAAACATTTCCGACCGACCGATTTTGATAGAAGGTAACCGTTCAGTCTTTCTGACTCGGTTCCAACCAGCATTCGGAGACTTCGAGGCAGTCGGAGCCGAATCATACAGGTCTATGGACCGTGTTTCCGACTGACATATTACAATGTCGGATTCAGACAGCCTTTCTGAATCGGTCTGTCCGACTTGAAACGGCTGTCAGAAACTGACTTTGGGGGCCGGTAGCTGGCCCCTCTTCACCCGGAGGCCTCTGGTTGGGGCACGTGTGGGTACCCATGGGACCCTCTTTACAACCATGCTCAGTGTGGCAGGCTCCATGGGGTGCCTGCGACAGGGTGCAAGGTTTTTCTGCAACCACTGTATTTTTCAATGGGAGGCAGTGTTGTCGGTTGGAACACAGACTCCCATTGAAGTCAGTGGGAGTCTGACCGAACGGTGTTCGGAAACATCTTAATCGGTCGGTCCGACTCTCCGAACCCAAGTCGGTCGGAACCGATTCCTACAAGGAGTCAGTCGGAATGCTTTCCTAACAACATCATAATGAGGCTGTTAGGTGTAATGTGTGAGAGGAGGAGCGATGAGTTGACATTGCGAACTTTAAGAAAGAAACAGAACCATTTCAACACTTGATCCTCAATACCGTAGTTCTTGAACTTAGTCAGTAAATGTCATAACACATTGTGTCAAAAGCCATTGATTATTCAAATAATATTATAGCCGCTGTCCCATCTTGGGCCAAAATCATTCTTAATTCATGCTGAACTGTAGCGGGTGCCACTTCGTTACCATGATACGTTATTAACTCATCTTGGGTAGGTTCCAGCACAAATTGTAAGGCATATGTTTCGCGAATTGCATGTTGACAACCTTTTTCAGCAATTTTAGCAAGGAAAGTATGCCTCAAAATCAGTGTTATTTGCTCAGTATAAATGAATTTAAAGCAGTTATTTCTTAATAACGGAACCGCACAAGCTTGCTTCCATTACAAATATTAATTAGTTGATATAAAGTTGAACCAATCTTTTACATACCACATGAAAAACGTTTAATGGGCAGGGATTGCCCATGGAGCTTGATTTCACTGCATTAATTACCTTAAGAATTTCCTCAGGGTCTACATTGGTATAAGTAGAGAAACAAGAGTTCTCACAAATGATCATTCATTGAGGAGGAGATTGCAACATCTGAATGGCTGAAAGATGTATTGATGTTCTGAATCTTTTCAACAAAAAGTTGATAAACTGCTCACAGAATGTAGCTGATGACATAAACCTGGCAGTGGTGACATATGAAGTTGGAAATTCTTGCACCACTTTGAACATCTCTCTTACTGAGCTGTTCCATTGTTTGGTTAGAATTATATTCTCTATGGACATACCTTAGCTAAGCTTTATATTTATTTAAGGTCTTTTTACATTCACCTTATCATTCAAGAAGTAGTTTTTCCTTAATGTTGTTTCCATAGCTACCTCAATCTGTCTATCCGGTTGCCCTGGTACCTGTGACGCGGAAGCAGGACTATGGATGCTGCGCATGTACACACGTTACGAGGAGGAGTTTCAGAGGAGCTGAGCTGCGAGCAGCTAGTGACCCAGCGAGCCACCAGGGAAATCAAAAGGATTTTGTGGGACCCGTGGTTGGCGGGATCTGCAGTCAGCCACATGCTGCAGGCAAAAACAAGGGTACCACCGGTTGGAGCTGCTGGGAATTGAAGGTCGTCGATCAGTGACTGGTGGTTGGTGGACAGTGGTGACCGTGTCGGTGGATGGAGGTAGGGGGTAAAGGCAGGCAGGAGCATTTAGGGTCGAATGACATCCATCCCCCTGCATGCTCCCTCTCTCACTTGTGGCCACCGCTTACTGTTTGACCAACTCACTGGATGCCAGTCCAGCCCCTCTGCTACCTCTGCTGCCCCACCCCCTCACCTGCCTCCCCCACCACAATCTCTAGCCTCCAAAATTAGGGAGCAGGGAGCAAGGTCCCTCAAGGGCGAATTACCACTAGCAGTCAGCTAGTAACATCATCAATAAAACCGTTAACAGGAAGCAGTCAGAAGTGTTTGTGATGTTAGTCTCCCACAAACAGTTGGTTGAGCCCTGTCATGCAGAAGTTGTCCTGCTAGGTCTGGGTGCAGGTCGCAGACAGGTGAGCTCTCTCTCAGCCGAGCAGTTCAAGCGTTCAAACGACCAAGCAGTTGCTGAAGAGATAACCTTAATGTTACATTCCTCCAACGGACATTCTGACCCAAGGATTGCGCAGATCCTAGAGTGCTTGAGCCCTCTGCAACACACGAGGGAGCAAGTACCACATGGTCTCATTCGGGGGGAGAGGTGTCGCTTGGAAGGGCTGCATAAAAGCATACAATTTAAATCCGACTTAATCAGGAAACAATAAGCCTGCAAGACAATCCCTGCAAGATTCTTCTTTTCTTCACGAGCAAGCACTTCCATCAGGCATCACAACTTCCTCACATGATGCTACCAGAATGAGATCTGGCAGAATGAGAGGCCAAGCTCTAGTGTCCAACAAAAGGAAGCGGGAGGCAAAGACAGGAGAAACAGCATCAAGAGGGAGAACTAAAAGAGCAATAGCCTAGAACTCCCATTGGACAATAATGACTTGGTTGCAGATAAGGACATAGACATAGCATGGAGTCCACAGGGAAGGATATTGTGGAAGTTGGCCAAAATCCTGGATGGTCCAAAGGACTGGTTGTTCCACTCAAAACAGCAAAGATATCAGATTTCTTCCAGTCATTAAGCGCTGAAGGTGGAAGGGTCACAGTAAGGGCAAGAGGTAATTTCACCATTACTCAAGTGGCATTCAATCTTACAAGTAATGGGACAGCATGGCTATAGTGGAGAATCCCTCTCAGATCCTTTTGTCACCTAATGTAGTGATCTTCAAGAACCAATGTTCTGTGGACGAGCCCATCGGGGTAGAATTATGTAGTGATGTTCCTAAGGGGCTGGAGACCACAGTGGGCTGGTATCTCGCCCAGACAACTCCTGCCAAAGCCATAAGTCTGACCAAGATAGTCCAAAATTACCCCAGCACACATTTCCCAGTGTTCAGGGCCACCAACGTCGAGGGGTTGGACTCACTGACAGACAGTAGCAGCATAGGCAGGTCCCTCCATAGGGAGACACCGGAGGATGGCTGTGTAGCCCCTCCAGTTTGGTTCCCAAACCGAATGGCAGGGATGGAAGTGCATAATGGAGGCACTCAAAGTGTGACTGACACTAGTAAGTTGTGGGTAGATATTCTGAACTCTATGCAAGTGACGGGACTGACCCTCAATCATCACGCAAACAAAATGGATATCCGGGTGGATCTACTCAATACTATGGCAGTCTTTGTATCAGGGATTGATGATAAACTTGAAAAGCAAAATGCCCTGATCACTCGGGTGCAAGCGAATCAGCTTAATGACTTTACCTTATGTTCTTGCAAGGAGGTGATTGACAAGTTGGTGCAGCTTCTGGTGATTTTGGAGGGAATACTGGCAGAAGTTAAATCCAACCTTATTCAAGGGGTGCTTATCCAAGCCCCCCCTTTGGTGTTGTTCCAGCTGAACTTACCACCAATAGATCCCCGGCACATCAGTATTCCCTCGATAAGAGGGAAAGAAGAAGGGACCCCCCCATTTATGGACCCTGTAGGTAACAGGGCAGGTCAAATGGAAGTCTTTAGTGAACAGTGGGACACAGTGCATCAAGATACAACCCCAACACTAACCCATCTGTCAAAGAGGGAATGGAAGCAAATGAGGAAGGGTAGAAATTAAGCATGCCGGCACCGTAATTACAATCTCAACTCAGCCACCTAAGGAAGAAGAGGTCAAGGTGGAGAATCCCATTCACCCCGTAGGCCCTCCGAGGTCAGCTGAGCCTGTGCCAGTAATCAACGTAGGGATGGACCCTGCAGTAGAGGAAACCACGCAAGACAAGGAGGGCAATAAGGGAGGTAGCCTGGCAAGAAATTTCAAGGAAGAGTTGAATCAATCCATATGCAATGTAGAACTCATTCATTCTGAAGGTAGGTCGACATCGCATAAGGAAACAGCCCCTGCAAAAGCGGAGGGGTATCCAGCATGCCAGTCGAGTCAGCAACCCCGAATGAACCATCAGGAAAGGATTATATCAAAGCTGACCCAGCCCCTTGAGTCTATGGGACAGGCCTTGCAGCACGTTAAGACCGAATGATCATAAACGTATTCCTGCTGAGTATAATGAATAGGGGTGTCGGCTCCTATGGATACCAGAATTCAAATCCAGGGGCTCATGTGATGTATTAAATCGTACAAATGTCCGTAAACTGATAAGGGTTGGAAAAAACGACAGGAGTATGACCCATAAACCAATTGAGATCTGGGTAATAATATGACAATAAGCAACAATATCTCAATTGGTATCAATGACAAAGACAATTAAAAAGTATGTAACATACATTACGAGGAAGGAAAAGGGAGACTCACACAAGATTTCTCAATTGTGCACGTGGCATCATATAATTTGAAAGAATTATTTGAAAACGGTACAGTTGTATCAGCACTGTAAGCATAAATCATATATACAGCCCAATTTGGACTTGGTGCACAAATGTGCTCGTGACACATGAGTGGCGACGCAAGTGACAAAGTGCAAACAGCGAAACGGCGCGTGGTGAAATTGGTGAAAGTATGTACAAGTGACTGTGTGGTTCAGCACAAAATGATTCACAAAGGTTGCGTAGAGATTGATGACATGAGTTGGATAGAACCACACGGGATAAGGGCGACTTCAATTACGCTGAGGGGTCGACGACGTTTCGATCCTATTGAATCAGGATCATCTTCAGGACGGGGCTGCTGTATTGAGAGTGCTGTACAGGGAGGGAAAGAGAAGTGTAAGAGAGGGGGTGACAAGGGGCTGAAATGCGCGCTGGAAGTGTGACCAAGGGTGCGTGGCGGGACCTGACCGGAGGTCGGGCTGTGACTTGGGGACAGCAAGAGTGGCCTGCCTATAGGAAAGAACTACACGTGAACGCCAGTGTCTGAGGGCAGCAGAATGGAAGGGCGCGAGCGGACCTGTCTCGCAGGGGGGCCTAGGGCTAGGAGAAGGGGAAGGAGGAGGGGCGGGCCAATGGGGGTCAAGGGCTCAGGGCTTCAAAATGAGCACGAAACCGACTTGGGTAGAGGACCGGAAATACCTGAGGATGTGGCCAATACTGATCCACAGTGAGAAGGATGAAGGTAATCCGGCGTCTGCGAAGAGATGCACCAAGGAGTGTGCAGAGCTGGCCGTAGGTGGATCTGAAAGGAAGAGAAAGGGTGGGGGGAGGGGTTGTGTAGAGGAGGGGAACAAGCAGTCAGTCGAGGCTCAAGGCAGAGCGCGATTAGGAATAATGAAGCAAAGCATGGAGGAGGCCGACTCACCTATACGGTTGCTGAGAGGGGATCTGTAAAGGAGACGGTGAATTGAGCCCGAGCGCCTGAGGGGGCAGCGTGGCAGGCAACGGAGGCCGGCAGAAGGATATCCTCGGTGAAGACCGGGTATCGAAGAATCTGGGGGAGAGATAGGCACGGTCGGATCAGAGCCATGCTGGGAAATGCGGGGAGTAGCGGGAAACGGGTCTGTAGCAGGAATGCCTTACCGGGTAATGGAATCAATCCAGGAAGAGGGTTAGGCGCTTCAGTCAACCAGAGACCGCCACAGAAGTGTCCGGTTTCGGAATCAGTGCAGGAGGAATTGGAGAAGTAAGGGAAAGTGGTCATGTGACCGGAAGGACGGGGGTGGGGGCGTGTGCAGGGGAGGGCGCGGCGGCTAGAAAGGGGCTGGACAAAGGTAGGGCAAGGAGGACGAAGAAATTGACAGGGGGCGGGTAGAAGGAAGCAAGGGGAGGCGCTGCGGGAAAAGAAGGGAAACAGCCGATGGCCTGAGGAAGACGTGGCATGCTATGTGTCAGTCTGTGGAGGAACAGCTGGGATGGGTGCGGTGGCAGGGCGGAGGAGAGTCATGGAAATGTGGGAGCCATAAGTGTGTAAACCACACGTATAACCGCATGGCGGTATAATGACAGGTAGGGCAGTCATGGTCGTGGAACGCAAGAGGGGGGCATGAGTGGGCAGAGATAAATCATTCGAGGAAGGGAAGAGGCCCTGTCTAAGGCAATAAAAAACAAAGGGCCGATCATGTATTAAACCATAAAGTGAACAAATAAATGATCAATCAATGAGCGGTATAGGGCACATGTAAAAGCATAGGACCATGTGGGTGACAGTTCAGGGAAACGAAAAACTTATATTCAGTACAGAAAAATGTGTATTGGAACAGCAAGATCCGGAAGGTTACAGTAGGATAGTGCTGTTCCATTCGTCAATGGTGTTGAGGCCCTGATTAACTGAGTTACAGATAGTAATCCATTTACACTCGCATTTGTTCAAGAGGGCTCTGAGGTTGCCGCCTCGGAGAGGCAGTGTGGGCTGGTCGATCACCTGCCAAGCGATATCAGTTTCGCAGTGTTGTTTCTCAATGTAGTGGGAAACAAGGGGGCCGTCAGTACTTTACAGTGTATCCTACTTTTGTGTTGGATTATTCTTTGTTTAATCATCTGTGTAGTTTGGCCAATATATACAAGATCACAGGGACAACGGATGGCATAAATGACATTCTGTGATCTGCAGTTGGTGAATGTGTTAAGTTTGTAGGTAACATTATTCACTTTGAAATCTTTTGTATTGTGTGTGAGGTCACACACTATGCAGGACTGGCATTTGTAATGTCCAACTACTGGTGGAAGGCCCCAGGTGGCAGTGATGGTGTTCTGTCGAATAGGGATGGTGGGCCAGGTGATCGCATGTACTAGGTGGGTGCTCAAATTATCGCCTCGTTTGTACGAAAAGAGCGGGGGTTCTTGGAAAGCTTCATGTGTGCGTAAGAGGGACCAGTTTCGTTTAATGATCTTGCTCACTTGGTTACTGCATGGACTGAATTTGGAAACAAAAGGTATGCGGGACATGGTTTTTTTGGGTTGGGGGGTGAGAAGATTTTCACGGTGGCAGAACCAGGCTCTCTTGCGCGCTCGGGTAATCAGGCGTTTAGGATACCCCCTATCAAGTAACTTTTGTATGAGGATGTCGGATTCGCGAAAGTAATCCTTCTTTCCATTTGCAATTCCTGCGAATGCGTAGGAATTGTCCAAAGGGAGGCCGTCTCGGAGGCCTCGTGGGTGGTAGCTAGAATATTGGAGTAAGGTGTTTCTCTCAGTGGGTTTACGGTACAAACAAGTGCCTATTTTGCCATCCTCAACATGTATGGTCAAATCCAGAAACGGAAGATTATTAGATTTGTAATCGCATGTGAATTTGAGGTGGGGTTGTGAATGGTTCAGCCAGAGGACGAAGGGGTCAAGAGTCTCTGCGGTCCCTTTCCATAACAAAAGGATGTCGTCAATGTAGCGTCGCCAGAGGGAAATTTGTGCCAGGAAGGGGTTGTTGGGAGTAAGTATACTGGTCATTTCTAGATTATGAACAAAAAGAATGGCAAAATTGGGGGCGAAGCAAGCCCCCATGGAGACACCTTTGATTTGTAAATAGAAAGTGTCTCGGTATAAGAAATAGTTGTTTTCAAGGGCGACATGTAGCAAATCCAAGATGAACTCGGTGGGGATCAGGGTAGGTCTTTGTCGGGACTCCAATAGTTGTTCAATAACTTTGAGTCCCTCAGTGTGTGGGATGTTAGTGTATAGTGATTCGATATCAAGACCAACCATGAGTTCGGTCTGGATATCGAAAGGTCTATCTTCAATGGTTTGGATAAGATCCATGGTGTCCCTGATGAAAGTTGTTGTAGATGGGACGAATTCCTTTATGATCGCATCAATGTATTTGCCTAAGGGTTCGAGGATGGAACCACACCCAGACACGATAGGGCGGCCAGGTGGGTTGGTACTGTTCTTATGAATCTTGAGTAAGACGTATATGACCGGAGTCCGGGGGTGTTGATTGTTGAGGAAATTGTATTCTTTCTGGGAGATAATGTTTAGCAATCTTGCTCTACCGGTAATCTCTTGTATTTTGATTCTGAGGTCTGGCAGAGGATCCTTGGCAAGAGGGCGATAATGGCTGGTATTGATCAATTGTCTCTTGATCTCTACATCGTAATGGTCCACATCCATAACCACAATACCGCCGCCTTATCCGCTGGTTTGATAATTAAATCATTTTTCTTTTGAGATTGATCAGAGCTTGTTTCTCAGATAAAGGAAGGTTGTAGGGAACATATTCGAATTGAGTTTGAAGGTCTATGACTTCTCGTAAAACCAGGCGCTCAAAGGCAAGGATTTCCGGGGGCATGGAAGAGGAAGGCGGGTTAAACGTGGAAGGAGGGTAGAATCGGGGGCCTGAGGATTCAGTAGAGGCGGCAACCTCAGAGCCCTCTTGAACAAATGCGAGTGTAAATGGATTACTATCTGTAACTCAGTTAATCAGGGCCTCAACACCATTGACGAATGGAACAGCACTATCCTACTGTAACCTTCCGGATCTTGCTGTTCCAATACACATTTTTCTGTACTGAATATAAGTTTTTCGTTTCCCTGAACTGTCACCCACATGGTCCTATGCTTTTACATGTGCCCTATACCGCTCATTGATTGATCATTTATTTGTTCACTTTATGGTTTAATACATGATCGGCCCTTTGTTTTTTATTGCCTTAGACAGGGCCTCTTCCCTTCCTCGAATGATTTATCTCTGCCCACTCATGCCCCCTCTTGCGTTCCACGACCATGACTGCCCTACCTGTCATTATACCGCCATGCGGTTATACGTGTGGTTTACACACTTATGGCTCCCACATTTCCATGACTCTCCTCCGCCCTGCCACCGCACCCATCCCAGCTGTTCCTCCACAGGCTGACACATAGCATGCCACGTCTTCCTCAGGCCATCGGCTGTTTCCCTTCTTTTCCCGCAGCGCCTCCCCTTGCTTCCTTCTACCCGCCCCCTGTCAATTTCTTCGTCCTCCTTGCCCTACCTTTGTCCAGCCCCTTTCTAGCCGCCGCGCCCTCCCCTGCACACGCCCCCACCCCCGTCCTTCCGGTCACATGACCACTTTCCCTTACTTCTCCAATTCCTCCTGCACTGATTCCGAAACCGGACACTTCTGTGGCGGTCTCTGGTTGACTGAAGCGCCTAACCCTCTTCCTGGATTGATTCCATTACCCGGTAAGGCATTCCTGCTACAGACCCGTTTCCCGCTACTCCCCGCATTTCCCAGCATGGCTCTGATCCGACCGTGCCTATCTCTCCCCCAGATTCTTCGATACCCGGTCTTCACCGAGGATATCCTTCTGCCGGCCTCCGTTGCCTGCCACGCTGCCCCTCAGGCGCCGGGCTCAATTCACCGTCTCCTTTACAGATCCCCTCTCAGCAACCGTATAGGTGAGTCGGCCTCCTCCATGCTTTGCTTCATTATTCCTAATCGCGCTCTGCCTTGAGCCTCGACTGACTGCTTGTTCCCCCTCCTCTACACAACCCCTCCCCCCCACCCTTTCTCTTCCTTTCAGATCCACCTACGGCCAGCTCTGCACACTCCTTGGTGCATCTCTTCGCAGACGCCGGATTACCTTCATCCTTCTCACTGTGGATCAGTATTGGCCACATCCTCAGGTATTTCCGGTCCTCTACCCAAGTCGGTTTCGTGCTCATTTTGAAGCCCTGAGCCCTTGACCCCCATTGGCCCGCCCCTCCTCCTTCCCCTTCTCCTAGCCCTAGGCCCCCCTGTGAGACAGGTCCGCTCGCGCCCTTCCATTCCGCTGCCCTCAGACACTGGCGTTCACGTGTAGTTCTTTCCTATAGGCAGGCCACTCTTGCTGTCCCCAAGTCACAGCCCGACCTCCGGTCAGGTCCCGCCACGCACCCTTGGTCACACTTCCAGCGCGCATTTCAGCCCCTTGTCACCCCCTCTCTTACACTTCTCTTTCCCTCCCTGAACAGCACTCTCAATACAGCAGCCCCGTCCTGAAGATGATCCTGATTCAATAGGATCGAAACGTCGTCGACCCCTCAGCGTAATTGAAGTCGCCCTTATCCCGTGTGTTTCTATCCAACTCATGTCATCAATCTCTACGCAACCTTTGTGAATCATTTTGTGCTGAACCACACAGTCACTTGTACATACTTTCACCAATTTCACCACGCGCCGTTTTCGCTGTTTTCACTTTGTCACTTGCGTCGCCACTCATGTGTCACGAGCACATTTGTGCACCAAGTCCAAATTGGGCTGTATATATGATTTATGCTTACAGTGCTGATACAACTGTACCGTTTTCAAATAATTCTTTCAAATTATATGATGCCACGTGCACAATTGAGAAATCTTGTGTGAGTCTCCCCTTTTCCTTCCTCGTAATGTATGTTACATACTTTTTTAATTGTCTTTGTCATTGATACCAATTGAGATATTGTTGCTTATTGTCGTAAACTGATAAGGGCATTACCAGGCCTGGATCATGTGGTATCAGCTGACATTCTTTCCATAAAGTTCCTACCAGTTGGAGGAAGACAGATCTCCAGAACCCACGCTCATTATGTTTTCTGCAGCGGATCTGCCAGCCCAGGTCCTAGAGCGAAAGAAGCTGCTGAAGTCCTAGGGTATAGAAGTGATAGTGTTCCAGGGGGATCGGTATCCTCACCCGCTGATAGAGCAGCAGCACTTTGCCAAGGAGGCAGACCGTTCAACATCTGTTCTGAGAGGTGCTATGGGGGACATCCCCCCTGATTTTAACCTTCAAGTGCTGCAATGTACTCCAGTGTTTCTGTTCAAATAAGCAAAGATGAGGGACCTATCGAACAGTGAAGGATACTAAGAATGCAAGACTCCCAGAACTGTTGGATCTGGTTGCCCGCTGCCCTATTCAAGGCAACAATCAGTAAAGATTGAATAGTGGTTCGACCTGTTGCCAATGAATGAGGTGGCTTAACTATCAGCTCTTGGAATATGGGGAGTCTGCAGGCAAAAATCTAAGAACCCTCCGTAGTGGACTATCTAAGTTTATTTGATATAATAATGATACAGGAAACATGGGCCCTAGTCAGTGTACCTCTTATACGGTTCGAAGAATACAACAAACCGGCTGAGAAAAGCAGCCCTTTGGAAGGGAAAAGGATGGCCTGACAGTTTATGTCAACTCCAACCTGCCTACAAAGATCACAGAATTAAAAATGATGGAACCTTGGCTTCTGGCCTTGCACCTGGATAGTTGGGCTCAGCATTCATGCGAATCCTTGGTGCTTGTGAATTTATACATCAATCCAAAGAGGAAAGCTGCAACAGCAGATAAGTTTGTCACATACATGTTGCAGTTAAAAAATATGTTACCCATCTACTAGCTAGTCACTGGAGAGTTTAATATAAATTTGTTCCATCAACCAATTGAGGAGCATCTTGAAGCAATTGGGCCCCTCCCAGACTAGAGTTTGCCACATTCCAAGTGACAAGATAATATCTGGGAAAAATTAGCCAGAGCATGTGAGTTATCCAGCCTTATCTTCCTGAACGGCTGCATGCCAAGTGACATTCAGCCAACATGGACTAGGTCATATGGCAAATCAGTCTCCTACCCAGATTACATGGTGGTAAACTATCCACTATATAATGGGGTAGTGAACTTCAGGCTCACTCACCGCCAAGAGAGCGACCACCATCCGCAGGAAATTTCAATTGAGAACACCAAGAGCAAACATGAGCTTGCAACAGCCATGTTGAAAGATGTCCATACTGAAATCCTGAAACGTCTGAAGTGCAGCTCCAGCATGCTGAAAGGTCTGGCGGAAGAGGCTGTGGAATCCCTTAAGCCCATTTCCCATGGGGGTCCCAACCCAATATCAGCCTGGGAAACCTTTACTGATTACTTGACAATTAAATTCCCTGCCAAATGTGTGAACAAGGTGGGGCACCTTGGGCACCGTAAGGCCCCAATCATGCAGAGACCTGTCCGCCTGATCAGAGCTAAGGTTGGCAGAATGCTTAGGCAATTACAGCGCTTCGCAGAGGACCAAAAGCTACTATAATTTTTGCAAAAAGGTTACTGAAAAAGGAGGTATGGGCCTTTAAAAGAACCAAACAAGAAACCCTATGGACCAAACTCCTGTATGCTTCGAAGTCAAATGACTCAAAGAAATTCCGGAAGATGATCAATGACATTGATAAAGGCCCAAGGGCAGCGCACAGCGCAAATATAAGTGAGAATGGTTGGGTTGAGCACCGAAGTCACATCTTACAGAAAGTATGCATGATGCAGCTAGCCTGGACTGGTCTCAGAGGAATAACAGGGCAAATGATGTCACTGAGCCACTAGAGTACATAGCCGCAGCAGTAACCAAAATCATCAATAAATCTTGGTCTGCGCCCCTGGCACAAATGGACTCCTGCAAGCTCCCTTTGAACATAATACCTTGCGGTGGGCCAACTTCTTGGCCAGGATGCTTAACTCCATCCTGGCAGAAGAGTCTATCCTGGGAAGATGGAACGGTTCAATTATCCACCCCATCTTGAAAGGAGGAGCTGCCTCATCACCAAGTAACGACCATTTAATTGTCCTTCCGAATGTTAACCTTAAGTATTTTTCAACCTTGCTGCTTCAAGACCTAGAAGCATGGGTGTAAGACACAAGCAGACTCTCGCTGAACCAGACAGTGTTTACAAAGAAGAAAGGAATGTTAACAAACTTCATGGCAGAAGGTCTCATCCTCAGCAGAGCAAAGACCACTCGACTGGCCTAAAGCAGGGGGTGCATGCTTGAGCCCCTCTTATTTAATCTATACATTGCAGACCTTTCCCTGGTGCTAGGCAAGTTGGTATCACATGCCCGAGCTTCGGCGGGCACCCACTGTTGAACATCCTGTACGCAGATGACCTGCTATTGCTTAATAACACCAGGATAGGCCTGCAGAGATCACTCGATTGTCTGGGAACATATGCAGAGGACAATGGGTTGGAGATAAACTGTAAGAAGATGAAAGTCATCTTGTTAAATCGCCGTATCCTAAATCAACGTAAATGGCACCTCAGTGGAACTACAATTTATGATACATCTGCTTACATCTTTCTAGGCGTTTAGATGGACTTAAGGACCTCGTTTGCACCTCAAAGAGAGGCTATTAAAGAAAAAGCACTAGTCCTAAATTTTGCTTTCTCAAAGTTCCAACCTTCAACCATTGGGTGCAGTAATTAAGGCAAAACTAATACCTACCCTCTCATATGGAGGCGAAATGATGATGTGCACGGAGGCCAATCTATTGGATAAAATTGTGACATGAATTTACAAGCAAGTATTTTGGCTGCCGAGATCAGCATCGCCTGCTCAAATTAGACTGGAGTTTTTGTTGAAAAAGCAGACCCTTGCTATGCCTTGAGCATTTGTTAAATGTTGCTATAAATGCGATCTGCTGCCAAAGGTTCACTATATAGCCTGGTCTAATACGAAATTAACACAAGGGGGATGGGAGCACACTGCTTAACCTCCCAGCACAGTTTGCCCCATAGCATTATCGTATATGCAGTTGACTTTAAACGCTTACTTGAGTTTTTGCTGAAGTGTTTCACCAAAGTTGGTGCAGGTTAGTGCTGTGAATCTCTAGACATATGTGTTTCTGGATATTATCCTTCATCAGTAGAGATAAATAACGAGAGGTACAGAGACCTGTGAGGATTGTGGCAGCTTTCTCAGCAACCCCAGATGAATTTCATTTTTATCTCTACTGATGAAGAATAATATCTAGAAACACATGTGTCTAGAGATTAACAGCACTAACCTGCACCAACTTTGGTGAAACACTTCAGCAAAAGTTCAAGTAACCATTTAAACTGAACTGCATTTACCAGGATGCTAAGGGGTGAACTGTACTGGGAGGTGAAGCAGTGTGCTCCCATCCCCCTTCTGTTTAAAAAGGCTCCTTTGAGCCACTGAGCTGGTGAGCTCTTGGAGATGCACCTGTGCATCAAAGAGAAGTACAGAGACCTGAGGGAATTGTGGCAGCTTTCTCAGCAACCCCAGATGAATTTCATTTGCATCTCTACTGATGAAGGATAATATCCAGAAACACATGTTTCTAGAGATTAACAGCACTAACCTGCACCAACTTTGGTGAAACACTGCAGCAAAATTTCAAGTAAGCATTTAAACTGAACTACATTTACCAGGATGCTAATGGGCGAACTGTGCTGGGAGGTGTAGCAGTGTGCTCCCATCCCCCTTCTGTTTAAAAAGGCTCCCTTGAGCCACTGAGCTGACGAGCTATTGGAGATGCACCTGTGCGCCAGGGAGAGGTAAAGAGACCTGAGAGGATTGTGGCAGCTTTTTCATCATCCCCAGATGAATTTAATTTTTATCTCTACTGATGAAGGATAATATCCAGAAACACATGTATCTAGAGATTAACAGCACTAACCTGCACTAACTTTGGTGAAACACTGCAGCAAAATTTCAAGTAAACATTTAAACTGAACTGCATTTACCAGGATGCTAAGGGGCGAACTGTGCTGGGAGGTGAAGCAGTATGCTCCCATCCCCCTTCTAATCCGAAATAAACCTCCAAAGAGGAAAGGGTGAATACAAAAAATATCTTGAAAGAAGTATACAAAAACTTGGACTGAGTGAGCGATGGGGCTTAGACTCAGTAGCCCAAGTATTCAGAAGGGCGCTAAACAAAAGCATCAAGCTGCAAAGCTGGCTGGAGGACAAAGGAGCAGAGGTTAAACTGAAACATGAGTGGCTGGTGCTGAAATAATATGACGATTAAAAGTACCTCCCCCTACTGGAGGCCACCTATTCCCTGAAGGTCAAGCAGAAACTACTGTTGCTGAGACTGGGAGAGATACCCACTCTGGACTTTACACCAAAGTGGCAGGAAGTAGGCCAAAGGAGGGACATGAAATGTCATTTGTGTCACCAGACAAACAAGATATTTCAGCATGCCCTTTGTATCTGCCCCTGCCTAGGCCATCAGCAGAGAAGCCTGTGGAGAAAGGAATTCAAGGCATTAGGGATTAGGACCTGCATATCTGTAGTAATAGAATAATTTAACCAATGGAAGGTATTCAGACAGAATATCGACTTGGAAATGTCGACTTACACAAATATCGAGTTGGAAATATCGTGACACAGAAATATCGACAACAAGAATATCGTGGTCAAGATTATCGAATTTAAGGTAAGAAATATCATTTTAAAAAATATAGAAGTCATTAATTTCGTTTGCAAAAATAAAGTTGTTGAAAATATCGATTTTTTAATTAGTGTTATGTATTTTAGTTTATATTTTAAATGTATGTAATGTATGTTTTTTTGTATAAGTATTGTTTATTTTTTTTTAATATATGTGTTAAATTTTTAGTAGTTATTAATTTTATTTTAATAAAATTTAGCTTTTTTTTGGTTCTGTAGCGGGTTGTGGTTTTATAGGGAAATAGGTTGGGAAGTAATTTAATTAAAATAAATGAATGATTATTTTTTATTTATTAATATTTATTTAATTCAGATTTTATAGTGTTAATTGTGGGAAGTAATTTATTTGTAATTAATTATTAATTGGTTGTTAACTAATATTAATTAATTAATTGGTAATTAATTATGGTAATTGTGTAATTATTTTTAGGTGCAGGTTGTGGGGTTTATAGGCGTAAAGGGTGGGAAGTAATTTATTTTTGATTAATTAATAATTGGTTTTTAATTTCAATCAATTAATTGATGGAAAATTAATTATGGAAATTGTGTAGTTAAGTTTAGGTGCGGGTTGTGGGGTTTATGGGGAAAAGGGTGGAAGTAATTTATGTTTAATAAATTAATAATTAGTTGTTAATTTATATTAATGAATTGATTGTAAATTAATTATGGAAATTGTGAAATTAATTTTATGTGCAGATTGTGGGGTTTATAGGGGTAAAGGGTGGGAAGTAATTTATGTTTAATTAATTAATAATTAGTTGATCATTAATATTAATTAAATAATTGATATTTAATTAGGGTAATTGTTTATATTTTTTTGTGTGTGGGTTTTACTTTTATAGGAGTAAAGGGTGGGGGAGTAAATTAATTTAACTTACTTTGTAATTAGTTGTTAAATACTATTAGTTTTTTAATTGAAAATGAGTTTTAATTGTGTAATCAATTTTTTTACAGTTTAATTTTAGCTGTGGGTTCTGGGGATTATAGTGGTAAAGTGTGGGGAGTTAATACATTTTTATGAGTTTTAATTAGTTTTTTAATTAATAATATTTCTTTAATTGGTAATTAATTATGTTAATTATGGAACTATACTTTTTTAATTTATATGTGGGTTGTGAATTGTGTGGTGTTACAGGGTAGCAAATATAAAAAGTAAATTTATGTAATAATTACTGTTTTTGTTTCTAAATAATTTCTAATTAAAAATATTTATTTGTTTGAATTTTTTTATTTTTTATTTAATATAATATTTGTAGGTATTTGTCATATGTATTTAAGATTATAATATGTTTTTTAATTTATTTTAATATTAAATATATTTGTATTTTAATTTTTAACATATTTATATATTTTTATTTTTTTAAAATATTTTTGTTGTTAATATTTTGTTAGTTTTTAATTTTGAACTGACTGGAGTGAGAATATTAAATGTTACCCCTCTGCAATCTAACACTTTCCCTACTGTTGCACTAACTGAAGTGGGAATAGCAATGTTTACCCCTCCGCTATCCAACACTTTCCCTACCATTGCACTCATTGGAGTGGGAATAGTAATTTTTACCCCTCCGCTATCCAACACTTTCCCTACTGTTACACTTATTGGAGTAAGAATAGAAATTTTTACTCCTCCGCTATCCAATACTTTCCCTACTGTTACACTCACTGGAGTGGGTATAGTAATTTTACCCCTCCGCTATCCAACACTTTCCCTATTGTTGCACTCACTGGAGTGGGAATAGTAATTTTACGTCTCCGCTATCCAACACTTCCCCTACTGTTGCACTGACTGGAGTGGGAATAGTAATTTTTACCCCTCCGCTATCGAACAAACACTTTCCCTACTGTTGCAATGACTGGAGTGGGACATTTAAGTTTAAAGATTTTCTATGTTTTAATTTATAATGGAATGTTTTGTTTTAGATTTTATGTTATTGGTATATATATATATATATATATATATATATATATATATATATATATATATATATAAATTTATATATAATTTTAAAATTTTAAAATAAATAAAAATTAATAGTTTTAATTGTTTTAAAGTAAATATATATATATTAATTATTATGTATGTCTGTTTACTTTTTTATTTAAGTTTATTTGTTATATTTGTTAAAATGTATATTAAATCGACTTTATTTTTTTCAAATTAATTTTATTATTTAATATTTATTATTTTATTATCATGTTAGCCCCCAGCTATGACACACCTAACCCTCGTATGATGGCTGAATGGGCGGAATGTAACCTTGAGTCCTCGCGCAAACTTGTCCAAATTTTGGTAAAATATGCAGAGTCAGACCGGGTTGAGCTCCAGGCCAAGATAGACGCCTTGAATGAGGAGATCAAAACGCTAGGTGAGCCACAACAGAAGAAAAAACTTCATGATGAAATGATTGTTAGACTAAATAAAGAAGAAGATAAAATAAAACAGAGGAAGACATACAAATTCAAACGAGACAAGGATGACTATACAAACGGACAGATATTTACATTTGCCCGAAAGTATGATTCATTTAGAAATGCAACGATACAAAATAAAAAGTTTACACCACATAGAAATGAGGAGCAAGGAGGGGCTACATCGGCATCAGCATCTGACCTTAGCTCGAATGTTGAAAGTGAGTCAGAGGTGGAAACAGCAACTGACAGACCTGACCAAAGAACTATCAAGTTATCGTTGGGTGAGGAGTTGGACTACTTAAGGAGAAGCCGGAGGGAAACTCTTAGACCCAGAGCCAATAAACCGGCAAAAAACGACGAACAGAGAGCAGACGGCAACGAAGACAGGCGGCCAGAAAACGGGGGCAACAGTGGCAATCCAAAAACGATGAGAGGACGGGGCCAATGGAGACGCAAATAATGTCTTGCAGGTCCCCAGAGTCAACCACCAATGACAAGACTATTATTAATCTATCCAATGTAAATCTGGATGTAGCAGAACAACATCTACTTGCTCTAGGACTGTCATTTTGTCCGGAAACCAACTTTGATTATACAAATACCAGGGCGGACATCTACAAATTCATAAGAAAATTAAAACTAAAGAAGTTTTACCAGTTGCAGAACAAACAGATTGAGCAAAGGAGGGATATAGACTCCCCATATGCAACATCGACTATGCCAACAGAACAAAATCTCACTGTAGCAGACCTGGCTATACTAAGGGACCTCCGTAGTCTGGAACAAAACCAAGAAGACAGGGGGGAACTCAGCACAGATCTACAACTGGATATGAATACGCAAGACTCTATGGGGTCGATTCCGATTCGGGCCGGAAAAAGCACCGACCGACTCGGATCCGGAAAAAATACCGACCGACACGTACCAGTGGCGCCCGACACGCCAAGTACGATGCAAGCCGCGATAAATCCGACCGACACGTCAGGAAACCAAGCCGACCGACCGAGCCGCTCGGAAAATAGCAATCCGGCCGGAAAAACACGCGAATCCAACCGACCGACACGCACCCGGAACAAATCCGACCGAATCGTACCCGCCAACTCCAACCCGCAAAGTACGATGCAAGGCGCGAAAAACACGACCGAGTCGGACGGAGGACAAGCCGTACGACCGACACGCATACAAAACCGAGCCGAAGCAACACAATACACCGCGACCGACGCGTACGCAGCATACAAAACTGCACAAACACAGCGTGAGCGAAACGGAAAACACCGTACGAGACCAATGCAGGGTCCGACTCGGTCACAAGAACGTTTCCAACATACACAAACAGCACAAAGGAAAAATCAACCAAAAAAGGCCAAACAAGCAATTACCAAGCCAATAAACACTGGGGGGTGGGGACAGAGAACAAAGACACACCCACAACTCCACCTATATAAAGGACACAAATCACTACCATGAGCCTTTGCAAATGCCATTTCACTGCCAGCACCCAAGAGAAAGCAACCACACACCCACAGCTCATCCCTCACACAAGCCACACACCATCAGCACACCAACAAATACCTACCTCACATACACCCAGCAAAACACACACTCACACACCCTCACCTGCACACCAACACACACATCACTCACCATCACCACCCATCACCATGCCCCCAAGAAGAATCCCAAGTTCCTAGATTGTGAATTGGAAGTCCTGGTAGACGAGATCCTCAGGGTGGAGCCACAGCTGTTTGGCACTCTGGTCCAACAGACCCCCATGTCGCAGAAAACCAAGATGTGGGAGAGGATCATCAACAGGGTGAACGCCCAATCATCATGTCGGCGCACAAAGACGGACATCCAGAACAGGTGGTATGACGTGCGCAGGAGGGTACGGGACCTGCTGAAGATAGACTACAGCAACAGCCAACAGACCGGCAGTGGCCCTCCTGCCAAGCCAATATACCTCAGGCCCTGGGAGGAGAAGGTGCGGGCCATCCTTCCGCCAGTGAGCGTATATGGACTAGAGAACATCCCAGAGCCTGGTGAGTACACAACAAATGTACACAATAAACTGCCACAAAACACACACATCACTGTCAAGGGGAGAGTCAAACCATGCACACATAGCAATTACACAGCAACTAGAACAGAATCATCCCAAAATGTGTATGTCAGTCAGATAAACACAACACATGCCATCAAAAAGTCACATCCAACTGTGCCAACACATGTACAAACACAACCACAACTACAGCTAGGCAGTGGCACAAATAGAACTAACACACACATCCACACATGTAGCCACCACAACAACACCAACACACAGTGAAGACCACTCAAAGGAAGGAATTCTGTGTATGCTGGCCAAGTCAGTGTAGCCAATAGCATCATGGGAGTCGCAGTCACACATATTGCCCCCCCACAACTGTCCCATCAACACCACCCTGAACCATGCTCACATCACAGGGAGTGGAGAAGGACTCACAAGATGGCTGACACTGGCTACTGCTGTGGGGAGCACAAGGCCCTGCTGCCAACTGTGCACCAACAAACAGCAGGACACCACTGACTGACATCCTGAGAGACAACTTACACTCCCTGCAATGCAAGCACGTTCCATGGTGGGCTATCTGGCTGGCTGGGTGGGAAGGGGGACTTGCAGCACTGACTATAGTCACCAGCACCTCCCCTCACACCCCCCAACACAAACTCCACAGTACCCACCTGGTAGAATGCAATGCCCTCCATCCTAACACAAGATCCCACAAAGCACCACCACCCTGGGTTATGTTGTGTGAAGCACAGGGACACTCTTGGGACTCTTAGCCAAACAACTGCCAGGACAACACTCCCAGCCATCCTGTCAGCACAGCCAGCCCACCCCACAGGGAAGCAGAGTCAAAAGGAAGGAAGCATGGGCATGCTGGGAAGGGGGTGGAGGCAATAGCATGATGGGAGTCGTAGTCACAGACATAGCTCACCCCCACAACTGTCCCATCAACACCACCCTGAACCATGCTCACATCACAGGGAGTGGAGAAGGACTCACAAGATGGCTGACACTGGCTACTGCTGTGGGGAGCACAAGGCCCTGCTGCCAACTGTGCACCAACAAACAGCAGGACACCACTGACTGACATCCTGAGAGACAACTTCCACTCCCTGCAATGCAAGCACGTTCCATGGTGGGCTATCTGGCTGGCTGGGTGGGAAGGGGGACTTGCAGCACTGACTATAGTCACCAGCACCTCCCCTCACACCCCCCCAACACAAACTCCACAGTACCCACCTGGTAGAATGCAATGCCCTCCATCCTAACACAAGATCCCACAAAGCACCACCACCCTGGGTTATGTTGTGTGAAGCACAGGGACACTCTTGGGACTCTTAGCCAAACAACTGCCAGGACAACACTCCCAGCCATCCTGTCAGCACAGCCAGCCCACCCCACAGGGAAGCAGAGTCAAAAGGAAGGAAGCATGGGCATGCTGGGAAGGGGGTGGAGGCAATAGCATGATGGGAGACGTAGTCACAGACATAGCTCACCCCC